>CASGFV010000002.1:0-59000 GCA_949316235.1 Oegoconia quadripuncta
CACTGAAAAAATTAGTTACTAAACTTCCATAAGTTGAATTTGATATCGTAAATTTAAGTATTTCAATAGCAAAATTAGCAATCACCGCAAAAAAATCTACGTTGAATATACAAAATAAAAATAGTTGAAATCTACCTATTAATATTACAAAACATGGTCGTCGAAATTACTACAGTTGCTAATACTAAAGCCATATCTCGTAAAATTAATTATGGTAATGACAGATACCTACAATCCCATGAATTGACTTTACCAAACAGAAGCTGTTTAGTATACGCGTCTGAATTGTTGAAGTGTCAACTCATTTGTATTACGAAACACCATTATTGAGATTACTAAATTTCGTGTACTAAAGCTATATCTCGTAAAATTAATTATGGTAATGACAGATACCTACAATCCCATGAATTGACTTTACCAAACAGAAGCTGTTGAGTATACGCGTCTGAATTGTTGAAGTGTCAACTCATTTGTATTACGAAACACCATTATTGAGATTACTAAAGTTCGTGTACTAAAGCTATATCTCGTAAAATTAATTATGGTAATGACAGATACCTACAATCCCATGAATTGACTTTACCAAACAGAAGCTGTTGAGTATTCGCATCTAAATTGTTGAAGTGTCAACTCATTTGTATTACGAAACACCATTATTGAGATTACTAAAGTTCGTGTACTAAAGCTATATCTCGTAAAATTAATTATGGTAATGACAGATACCTACAATCCCATGAATTGACTTTACCAAACAGAAGCTGTTGAGTATACGCGTCTGAATTGTTGAAGTGTCAACTCATTTGTATTACGAAACACCATTATTGAGATTACTAAAGTTCGTGTACTAAAGCTATATCTCGTAAAATTAATTATGGTAATGACAGATACCTACAATCCCATGAATTGACTTTACCAATCAGAAGCTGTTGAGTATACGCGTCTGAATTGTTGAAGTGTCAACTCATTTGTATTACGAAACACCATTATTGAGATTACTAAAGTTCGTGTAGGTACTAAAGCTATATCTCGTAAAATTAATTATGGTAATGACAGATACCTACAATTCCATGAATTGACTTTACCAAACAGAAGCTGTTTAGTATACGCGTCTGAATTGTTGAAGTGTCAACTCATTTGTATTACGAAACACCATTATTGAGATTACTAAAGTTCGTGTACTAAAGCTATATCTCGTAAAATTAATTATGGTAATGACAGATACCTACAATCCCATGAATTGACTTTACCAAACAGAAGCTGTTGAGTATACGCGTCTGAATGGTTGAAGTGTCAACTTATTTGTGTTACGAAACACCATTATTGAGATTACTAAAGTTCGTGTACTAAAGCTATATCTCGTAAAATTAATTATGGTAATGACAGATACCTACAATCCCATGAATTGACTTTACCAAACAGAAGCTGTTTAGTATACGCGTCTGAATTGTTGAAGTGTCAACTCATTTGTATTACGAAACACCATTATTGAGATTACTAAATTTCGTGTACTAAAGCTATATCTCGTAAAATTAATTATGGTAATGACAGATACCTACAATCCCATGAATTGACTTTACCAAATAGAAGCTGTTGAGTATACGCGTCTGAATTGTTGAAGTGTCAACTCATTTGTATTACGAAACACCATTATTGAGATTACTAAAGTTCGTGTACTAAATCTATATCTCGTAAAATTAATTATGGTAATGACAGATACCTACAATCCCATGAATTGACTTTACCAAACAGAAGCTGTTTAGTATACGCGTCTGAATTGTTGAAGTGTCAACTCATTTGTATTACGAAACACCATTATTGAGATTACTAAAGTTCGTGTACTAAAGCTATATCTCGTAAAATTAATTATGGTAATGACAGATACCTACAATCCCATGAATTGACTTTACCAAACAGAAGCTGTTGAGTATACGCGTCTGGATGGTTGAAGTGTCAACTTATTTGTGTTACGAAACACCATTATTGAGATTACTAAAGTTCGTGTACTAAAGCTATATCTCGTAAAATTAATTATGGTAATGACAGATACCTACAATCCCATGAATTGACTTTACCAAACAGAAGCTGTTTAGTATACGCGTCTGAATTGTTGAAGTGTCAACTCATTTGTATTACGAAACACCATTATTGAGATTACTAAATTTCGTGTACTAAAGCTATATCTCGTAAAATTAATTATGGTAATGACAGATACCTACAATTCCATGAATTGACTTTACCAAACAGAAGCTGTTGAGTATACGCGTCTGAATTGTTGAAGTGTCAACTCATTTGTATTACGAAACACCATTATTGAGATTACTAAAGTTCGTGTACTAAAGCTATATCTCGTAAAATTAATTATGGTAATGACAGATACCTACAATCCCATGAATTGACTTTACCAAACAGAAGCTGTTGAGTATACGCGTCTGAATTGTTGAAGTGTCAACTCATTTGTATTACGAAACACCATTATTGAGATTACTAAAGTTCGTGTAGGTACTAAAGCTATATCTCGTAAAATTAATTATGGTAATGACAGATACCTACAATCCCATGAATTGACTTTACCAAACAGAAGCTGTTTAGTATACGCGTCTGAATTGTTGAAGTGTCAACTCATTTGTATTACGAAACACCATTATTGAGATTACTAAAGTTCGTGTACTAAAGCTATATGTCGTAAAATTAATTATGGTAATGACAGATACCTACAATCCCATGAATTGACTTTACCAAACAGAAGCTGTTGAGTATACGCGTCTGAATTGTTGAAGTGTCAACTTATTTGTGTTACGAAACACGATTATTGAGATTAATAAAGTTCGTGTACTAAAGTCATATCTCGTAAAATTAATTATGGTAATGACAGATACCTACAATCCCATGAATACATTCCACAATCCACGTTCACACAAATATAACGATAGGAATGCTATCAAGAATCGTTGAACGATGACCACAATCCAGAGTACAATTGCAGGATCGGTTTTTATAGCCAAAATTCTTGGTATCCATTTTTGAACTTGATTTTTAATTCCTCGTTTTTTTTTATTGAAGAGGTGGGCAAACTAGCAAGAGGCGCACCTGATGGTAAGTATCACCGCTGCCCATAACCATCTACGGAAACGGAAGATCCTCAGTGGCGTTGCCGACATTAAGGAAGAAATATGCTCGTTTCTTGAATGCTCGTTTGTTGTCAATTTTATAAGTTCTTCTTCCAGCTGAGGTGACATTGCTGTTAGTACGAGCGGCGATAGTGAGTCTACCTACGTGATAAGATACCGATACAGGATAGGATGTAGGTGTTGCCCATGACTCTAACAAGTACTACTGAGTTTGTCTGCCAAGCTTAAATTGGCCGGAACTGCGAGAAAATGTCCTACTTCCGGCAGCGAAATGACATCGGATTCTACGTGATCAGATACCGGAACGCGACCTACATGCCATAAGTTAACAGTTCATTGGTAGGCATAAAATCATCTTGTCTGCCAGTCCCAAGTTGGCCGGAAGTACTTGGCAGACACCCGAGAAGGTGGTCATCCGTACCCTCACATCTACGTCAAGTGATAGATATTACTGTCCTAGGTATATCTGCCAACCCTTTTCGTCTAAAACAAATGGTTGACGTACAGATTTCTTCTTAAAAGAACCACCTTCGGCTAAGTTTCTTATAAGGTTTGTAATAACCTTTCTGGTTGGTACATGTCGATTTGGATATCTCCTCCTGTACCATTGCAACGCAGCAAATGAATTTTTATTATTTACAAAATAAGCTTCCAGCAAGTCTAAACGTTTAGAATTTGAGCTCATTTTTGCAAAAAATAATAACTAAAAGCACCTACTCGCAAAAGCACACACACGCAATCAGATTTTGACATAAGCAACAAAAGAAAGTACGCATTATAAAAAGAAAACAAAGTTCGAAATTTAAAGCTTATTTGAATTTGAACTAGGTAGGTAAGTAAATCTTTTTTCAGAAAACTATCGAGGTTACGTAAGTTCCAAGTGAAACAAAATTAATTGACTGCATATGTATGGGAAAAGTTTTTTTTTTGATTTCTGACTTGTCTATAGTATACTGAAACTTCAGTTGGTCCCATAGAACTTTTTGATCAGCATACGAAACAGGATCGATTAGCATCAAAATTTTTTTTTTGTGAAAAATGGTAATTTTCTTGCTAACCGTACATTTTTTTGAAAATCTGTGAATGGGAATGAAATTTTTTTGAAAAATTATGGACAGTCTCCTGAGACCAAATTCTTGTAGCTGCAACGATGAAGGTACCTCCCTTGGCGTGCCCCATTGAAACTTTCCACCCTGTATACTCGAGATTGCCAAACTGGTATAATATATGTGAATCGGGACAAATTTAAGACAAATAAAGACTCCCACAATCTAGACACGCGTAACAAGGATAAATTAACGCTACCCGTTAAGACTTAAAAAATCTGACCAGAGTTTTTGGTATAGTGGTCCAAAGATTTTTAATAAAATAAATAGGTAGTGATATTAGGAATTCCACATCTTTAAACATTTTCACAAATAAATTAAAAAGTTTCCTTTATGACAAGGCATATTACTCGGTTGGGGAATTCTTAAGTGATAGGTGAAACATAAATAAGAAGTGAAGTCGCATTATGACATTTTCCTAAATCGATATCAATACCAACTTAAACTTTTGTTATAAATAAAGAAATAATAAATAATAATTATAATAAACTTGTTTCAACCGTCCCCGGTCTGACCCTACTTGCGCTCGAGGGCGTTTTTGTTTCATTGGGAAAAAATGAAGAATGCTGTACCTACGTTCCTGTATAGCATTTCTTTAGATCTCAAAACGATGCGACGGAGCCAACAACCCCGCATGTCGTTTGTTCGTATCGAACTTGGCTGCATTTTTCAAATTTGTTTTTATGGAGTACCTAAGTAGAATATTATAAAAATATAACATTATTAGAGAGACTTTAAATTAATATTGGTAAAACTATATACTTAAGCCTTTTTCAGTTTAGGTATGAAGTTCCAAGTACATATTCTTATGCCTGAACCTCCCTTTATGAATAAATATATAGGCAGATATTGTAATGACAATATAGGTAGGTACCTAGGTACCCTATCATAATCACAGTTGATTCTTATTTAGAAAGGCCTTGTGGGTAGTTAATTCACCAAATACGCAGGCAGGTCGCAGGAGCAGGGACCGGTAGCGTTTTCCATTTAATGGGTTTTTACCCGGGTTTTGAAGAGCTAGGATTTTTTAATTTAATTAAAAACCCCTATGATTTTGCTGGATACTTTTTAGCTAAGCTTCTTAAAAGGAAACCCTTTCATTAGCTTTCCCAATCAATAATTAAAATTTTTGCAATCCATTATAAAAAGCTATAACGATCGACTAACCCATTCTGACAGTATTCGTAAGCGCTAACCAACATATTAATTCAAGCAAGTTTGGACACTATGCGTAACACGGTAAGAGCGAACCCTGGACTTGTGGCGGTGATTTCGGCGACTCAAAGGCGAACAAAGGCAAGCCGCCCGATTATCGAATCGTGAAAAATATAACTTATCGTCATTATTTTAAAGTCTTACATCAGTAACAGCGGGGCGGGGCCTGCTGGGTGCTTGTTTGTGTTTGTTTACTAGGTACCTACGTCACGGATGCTCATTTTTGCGGGAGAGAATTTTCTGTACCTATCCGGAACGTATTTCCTTTTAAAACTTGCACGAACACTTCCGTATTCTATTTTTTTAGCCACTATTATTATTTACTAAAAATTAAGTATCTAGCAGTTTTATTTTATATAATTGTATCAATTCACAACCGGGCTGGAATACTGAAGTAAGTAGGTACCTACGCGCGCGTCCCACCAAGTAAGACCAATGAAGTGAATGAAGAAGATGCCTAGCCTAGCCTGCCCGGCAGGCACACTGCTAAATAACATAGGAGAGGGCGCGGCGGAGGCAAATAGGTACCCTTTTACCAAGTGGAAACCATTAAAACATTCGGGTTAGCCATTAAAGGCTAAGTTAGCTCTTACCCTTTCGATATCGCTAAGGCTTGCTTGTCAATCGGCTTTTTATTGAAATTAGCTAAGTATTGCAACAAGTGTCCCAAATAAAAGGTTAGTTGATCGTAAGGGAAACCCCTTCAAAGGGTTTTGAAAATTAATCCGCTCGTCCGGTCCCTGCCTCCTGCGAGACCTGCCACTTTAACTTTACATGTAATATTCATATTTCATACGTAAATTATCATACTAGCTAGGTACTTAATACCAGGCCCCCGTCACTCGCTCAAGGCACGGTAATAGTAATAAATACTATCTACCAGTATTGTAACTCGGCCCTATTTTTGAAATAAATGCCTACAGCCGCGCAGTACGTAAACACGCGATAGGGCTGTCCACCTACAGTATTATAATTATATCTGCCTACTTTGAGTTTCTAGCTATTTTTGTAAATGTATTTTGTGATTGTAAATATATTTGTTTAAAGAAATAAAATACGTCGTGAATGAAATAGGGAGTGTTCAATAAAAATGCATGTTGTTTTTTGATTAGTAGATTTAATTAAAAAACCATGCTTGTAATAATTATGATTGATTTAAGACTCAATAACAAATTAGTCTTATAAATTTGTGACCGAAAAATATTTGCGCCTACACTGAGACGTACGAAATGCTTTATTATTAAACTAGCGACCCGCCCCGACTTCGCACGGGTTATGCATGCATTATATACATATAAACCTTCCTCTTGAATCACTCTATCTATTAAAAAAAACCGCATCATAATCCGTTGCGTAGTTTCAAAGATTTAAGCATACAAAGGGACATAGGGACAGAGAAAGCGACTTTGTTTTATACTATGTAGTGATTTAATAGTATAAAAAATATGCATTCGAATATAAAGCTAATTAAATATTGTTTTTGGAAACATGGACAGGGAGGAGAAAAAGGAATATCTTTTACTTGGTTAAAAACAACACACCGTTCGTATATCAGTGCGGCACATTCGCGACTGTTGCATGCCGAGCGCATGCCAAGATCCGAGGCGCGCAGTATACTCGCGCTTCGTCCGTTTATATGAAGTTACAATACTGGTAGATAGTATTACCGTGCTCACGGTCTCGCGCTATGTATGTACCTACCGCTATGTAGCTCGTAACCGAGCTGATCGACCGACAGAGGGCTACCGCACGCGGGACTGACCGCGCGTACATTTCTTTTTTGAATAATTTTGATCAAGTCTTGATGAACCGGCCGGGAAGCACTTTAATGAATAAGCTACAAAAAATTTATTTTATTCCACCTTGCCTCTGTTTTCCAAAAGATTATTTAATAAAATTATTCACACGATTCAGAATATTTTCTACAGTAAAATTCAATTACCGTGAGTTCAAAGATGGAAAACAAATTAAAGATCATTTTATAAAATTAAAGCACATTTAAGTCAACCGCTTACTTCGCTTTACGGCTAAACAATTAATTACTTCCCATTCATAAATAATAAAAATTAAGTTTCACGCCAGCCATTTTGTTTAATTTATGTTTTTACAACCGTAGGTAACAATTTCGCTCGATGAAGGACTCACGCGGTGTAGGCACACGACACGATAATCTCGACTCTCGGCCATTTCTTCTTGCAGCGTCTTGTGTAGGCTAATATAACGGAGTTACCTAGGTATTTTAGCTTTTATATAGGAGTGATTTATCTGTTACGTAGTAACTAGTATCTAATCTGTGGTAGTAGGTTATTAGTTTAGGCACTAGGGAGGAACATCAAAACTACATACTTACATACGTAGACTCCTAAAATCCGAAAAAGAGACAACCCTACTGTTACACGTGCCGCGTCATAAGAGATAGATTTACGCGATAGAAAGGGACGGACAATGTAGGTGTTTAAAAATTTTAGTTGGTAGCGCTGTGCGAACTGAATTGCACTATACTGCGTTGCGCAAGAGTCGCCATTTCTTTTGTGCAATTTACTATTAGAGGCTCCACCTCTACTTCGTCCAGTACAGGCGTCGCGATTCTCGTGCGCCGCGCGTGATCGCGGACTCGGCTGCGAATCTTATGCAGTGTTGCCAGATGAATTCTGTCTCCTCCGATTATTACTCGTAAACTACTTAGCAGTGGCAATTACTATTGTATTTATATTGACAATAACTTTTGTTTTAGATTTCATAAGTTTAATCGCAATGTATGATAAAAAATACGGACAAGTACGAGTAGAACTCGTGCCCTGAGGGGTCCGTGCATAATATCACCATTGGCAAACATTTTAATCCAACAAATGGTATGTGGTGTCTATCATAACGATATAGTAATAGCACAGTTTAACGAAGAACAAACAGTTGGGCAACAAATGTACTTGCACAGAGCAAGGGAGGGGAACCCGCGGAGCAACGGGCGCCGGGGTCGGCATCCCACAAACAAGTAAATGTCTATTCACTCAGAAACCAAGATTATAAGAGTGGCAGGGGAGAACCTCAGGGCGAACCAATGGCGGTAGGAAGTTCCATACCCCAGCAGTAGCGAAGCGCTTAGTGCGGATGTTCAGTATATGTTGACAACATGAAAGGAAAACCTCCCCGCGCCTAACGTCTGAAGATGGAAAGGAGATGGTGGAATAATATCGTACAATTTAATCGCACACTCACCTAAGAATATTTTTATTATTGTGCCGTGTGGTTTCCGTAAAAGGCCACTAAGAGACATACCACAACACAACATCTTATAGCTTTGCACGTTGCAAAGGCGATGGGCTCACCCCCTGTCACGTGTTCTGTATATTTCGAAAGGTGGAATGTGGATATTTTTTCAAACATTAAACTTTGGAATAAAGGTCGGAAGTATATATGTATGTAGGTGCTTTTTATTATTAGGAACAGAGATTATTGTGAAGTTATTTGATTAGCTTAGTTACCCTCATAAATCATGGTGTATGAACTCTAACCACTGAAGGGATTTATATAACAATCGCTATAGAATCTCTAACGAACTTATTCCATACCAGCTTATTAGATTCCCCTCTGGACCCGTGGACCCACTACTCATTGGTGGGTCGACGAATAACATTTCACGCGGGCGGAGCCGCGGGATAATCGCTAGTATAATATAAAAGGTATAAGATAATGTATGGTTAAAGTGAGCCTCGGATAGATGTACAGCAAACATCAAAAGTGAAGCCAACAACGAGACCATACTCTTTCTTTTCGTATTTTTTCAAGTTTTTGTACTTATCTCATCGCTGCATATTAGGTAATTATGTTTTTTTTTTATTGTGTGAGCTGTGTATTTACGGAAGTTGGCTTAACATTAGAATTTTGCGGCATTACTTCTATTTATCTTTTTTATTTGTCTGAGAAGTGAGTTAAGTACCTACCTATATGTATATAAATCGAATCTAATATATCGATCCATGTCTTAGTTTCCTCATTTTAAAGACTACCTCAAACAAAAGTTTTTCAATAGGTTATGTGGTTACCCTATTACATATAAAGTGATGATTGGTCCTAGGAATACACATTTAATCAATCTAAACAAAGTAATGAAATGAAACCACGAAAATATTAACAGGTCCTGTAGCCCTTTTTAAAGTCGACTGGTGGCAACACTGCGGTAAGCGAGACGCGGGACGGGCGGGTGCATGGCGGGTGTGTGTGTGGGTGGCGGTTTCGTTCGTCCGCCCGCCATTTTTCAGCGAGCTTTCGGCAAATGCGTATGCGTGCGCGCTCGCAAAATTATATTTATAAGGCTTTTGGCATGGCCGCCGCCGCCCTGCCCCTCAGCGAGTCCGAAAATGCCGTTTTCATCATCGAATTATTATCATCTTGGGGTGTCAGTGAAGATGTCCAAAAGACATTTCAAGGTAAGTAAGTCTTAACTTTCCTAATCTTAGTGTATACATAACCTAAAGCTATTAGCTTATGTATACTCTAAGTTCCTAATGCACTTCTAGCTAGTTCCTCCAAATTTCAAACCTCTATTCAGTTTTGACTGCGCGTTGTCTGTCAATCAATCAGTCAGTGGCCGCATTCAGTAGATGCCATCGATACCTACGTACGTAATCGTTTTAATCTAGTGCGAAGTGAAAATGCATAGAGGCATAGACATACCTATTACCAATTTTTACTAAAGCTGAGGATTGTGTCTGACGCTAACGCTGGAAAGTAGGTTACTTATTCATCTGTGCACAGGAATAAGGTTAAAATTTAGTACCTATCTGTTGGCATAAGGGGATGGGGTGTCTTGTGTAATTTTTTCTATATTTTGGGTGCCCAGCTCTGGTCTAATTGAGGCGAATCCCGCTGGGATCAGGGACCTGATTTCCTCGTTCGCGCAGATTTCCAAAAATCTATTCTATTAGGTTAGAACGTATTTTAGGCCTACTAGGTAGTGGCGGCCGAGCCGTCCGAAACACAATACAAGCAACTGAGTTCCTCTAACTGATGTCTACTACTTATGGTAGCTATTACAAATAATTTTTTGATTTCAGATAACGATATTGATCTTTACTGTTTGGAAAACATGACCGAATCTGACATACAAGAACTGGCCCCAAAAATCAAAGATCGCATTAAAATAAGGACCGGATTGCAAGAATTCAAAAATGAAACTAAGTCTCTGGTAAGTCCTTTTTACCCGACTACGGCAAAGCAAAAGGAGGGTTATGATTTTGACAGGCTATGTATGTATGTATGTTCATCTGTTCCCTCGTAACTTCTAAACTACTTATCAGAATTCGACAAATGACATATCATTAGAAGCGTCTTAATTGTCCGCTGGTTATAGGCTGGTTATGGGGTTTCACAAAATCTAATGTGGCGCCCTCTAGCGGACAAAACATACAGAGTAAAAAAATAAAGTTAAGATAAATATGCCGTGTTTGGTATCATTTGAAAGCGCTTTACTTGTACATTTAGAATGTATATATATTAGTAGCATTTTTAGTTCATCAATTTAACTTTTGTTAATATTATGCGCCACAAATACACTTTAACACCAAAATAGTACAAATAATAAAAAGTAAAAAAACTAAAACCCAACTACGACAAAAAACGACGCTGAAAAAGTATAAAACAAGATTTTCAGAATACTGAACTGAACAAAGTTGCTAAATATAGAGATAAATTTTCATGTTTGGACACGTTGTCCCACGTTACATATACCTACCTACCGTAGCACTTTGACAAACGCTGTTTTGAACAATTTTTTTCAGTATGCAAACCGTTTTAATTTGATGTAAGTAAATAATAAAAAATCGATCCGATGATATTTGCATATCTTTCGGACGAGTGCAAATTGAGAGAATAATTTTTTGAAATTGTCTACGACTTTTCGAAATTCGCTACTTTTTTTAACCGACCAAAAAGGAAAAGGAGGAGGTTCTATGTTCGGCTGTATGTTTTTTGTTTTATGTATATTCACCGATAACTCCCAGATTTGGAGGCCGATTCGTGTGATTCTTTTTGTAAATGAAATGGAATAGCGTGAAATTGGTTCCATTGCAATTTCAGTACGATCGCTTCAGTAGTTTTTTGTAATTATGATAAATAGCAACAAACGCAACCTGCATAATATACTCGTTTATTTAGACGTCCCGCCCGGCCACGATCTCGCCGCGACGGGCGGCGCAGCAAGCAATTTCAATAATCATTGCGTTGTCGTGACGATGAACCGAGTAGCCGATATTAAGACAGCGCGCAGTGATTATTGAGTTCAGTTGTCGCGCCGCTCGTTGCGGCGAGGTCGTGGCAGCGTGGTTAGTAGTTACATGCAATTTGGATATGTATGGAAAAGTGCGCTTTTTCATTCCTCTACAGAAAAAGCTGGTGTGATTACCAATAAATGACTAATCGAAGATCATCAGGTCGAGCTGGTATATCCCTAATTGCCCATTTAAACAATATGAGTTAGAAAATAGTTTAAAAATAGTTTAGATTTTACACACATATAAAACTCCCGTAAATATATATTTTGCCGCTCGAACGCCCAGCCACTGTGTGACGGACGACAATACGACATAGGTCAACACTCCTTCCGCGCGCCTGCTCGGTAGGTAACTTTACCCGGCTGGATGCAGTTTGTAATAACGTAGGTACTTTGCGCTAGTAGATTCATTAGTACATTCGTTAGTAGATTGTATTTGGTTTTGCCTCGTCTTTGCTGTAACTTTCATAGTGTATACCTATATTCAATACCATGGAGAAGGATTTGAAAAAGGGCAATCGGATAATCTACCTAAAATAGATGGTCTTATGGTTGCCCACAACTTAAGAAATAGTGATTTTGTTGCCGCTGAAATGCGAGGAGTAAAAATGAAAAAGCTACATTTTTGCCACCTAACAACTGTTTCGAAATCAAATGTAATTTATCTCATTACTTTTGTGTACAAAGTACCTACCTAGGTACATAAGTTATGTAACATAACTTAACCTCGCAAACATACATAACTTTTCCGGTGCATAGTGGTTGTGCTTTTACATTTCGGCACAAAACTTGACTTTCTTGTATTTGGATTAGACATTTCAAGTAATATACAGGGTGGAAAAAATCTATGGGCCCTGGAGGGGAACTACCTTAAATCCTTTAGTTAGCTCATTTTACTGAAAGGAAACATTCCTTTATTTTTAAAAAGAAACAAAACTGCATTTAAAAATTTTTTTAATTTTGCTTGTCTCACCCGGGAATACTGAAAACTGAAAATAAAAAAATAAACCCTCGCTATTTTATTATACGAATCGGTAGGATTATTGTTCAGGATAAAATTTGTCTAATAAACATTTGGTCTTACACTCATCTGTTGTACGAGATACCCATGAAATTGAATATTTATTACAAGTTTTTTATTAACAATACCTAGTACTGTTCACTTTTAACAAGTAAATGACACGTTATAATTTTCTTATCTCTTTAACATCTAAAGACATCGTATGAAATACAAGCTTGCTAGCTAATGTTATTTATCTCTAAGTACCTTGTTGAAGTATTGGATAACAAAATCGCCAAATAAATGGTAATAATAAATCTATGCACACCACGATTCCTTCTTACACTAGACGTTCGTTCTGACGAAAAGTTTAATAATGGAACGTACTTTTTTTGCAACGCGGGGCAACAAATTTGAAAATCGAACGATAACATTTTTAAAAACTATAAAAAAGAAGTATTCGTTCGAATTTCAAATTATGTTTTGTTTTGCTTTCATTCCGTAATTCTGTAATAATGGCGTATCAAGAACATTTCGATTTATTAGAAGCTTACTTTTCAAACAACAAGAATTGCAATTTAGCTCTACAGTGGTACAGTGAGAGGTATCCAGACAGACAAATACCATCTAGAAAAGTTTTGTTTTATTATTTATTTATATTAGATTTTTTATTATTTACATCAAATTAAACGGTTTGCATACTGAAAAAAATTGTTATAAACAGCGTTTTTTTTACATTGGTGCTTCTTCTCACCAGGTCACTCATGACGAGGTTCTGTAACTTTTAAAAATTCGCGAAAAAAAGATTCCACTTTTCATACAAAATGTTCGATTAGATTGACTGCTATGTAGAAAAGTCGAAATTATTTTTCGTGAATTTTGAAGAGTGATAGAACAAAGTTATTAAGTATGATGTTATAAAGAGGTAATTGGTAAATTACAATGTATATACACTTACTTATTTTTAGAATACATGTTCATTAGACACGGAATCCTTGCAATCAGATAATTCAATCATTAGTGGGAGTTCTTCAAATCCGGAAAACGACAAGAGCGACACCAAGAGCGAGAAACGGAAATCGGTATGTTTTTTCATATTTAATATAATAAGTGGAATCATTCACCTCTTATAAAAAAAAAACAAAAATCAAAAAATGTTTTTTTTTTCGTTGGATACATGTATCACTTGAAGATTCCATAAGTTGGAGTGCTTGACCTTGTACGCCATAATGACGTAGTTTTTTTATCAAAATATCATGCCGGACGCAATCAAACGCCTTGGAAAGATCGCAGAATACACCAACTGCATCCTGTGAGTTCTCCCAGGCATCAAATATATGTCCAATGGGGTCAACACTTGCATCGGTTGTTGAGCGACCCCGGGTGAATCCAAATTGTTTGGTGTGCAATAAGTTATTTGTGTTAAAATGAGTTAATAATTGTTCAAGGAAATTGTACACCGTAAATGTAGATAGACTTGTCGAAGTGGAGTAGTGACACGTGTGTATTTGGCCTACTATTTTTAACCGTAGACGTCGAAAAACTATGGGTGTTTATTATTATTTCTTGAATTTTTTTCCTTTTTTATAGTCAGTTAACCTTAAAAGTATCTTGGAGGGATGCAATTCGGGAAAAATTTGTCTCAAAGCACAAGATAAGAAAAGTTTAGATACAAAAACCAGAAATATGCTCACGAAAGTAATAGTTGATTACTTCATGAATAAACAAATAACTATGACGAAAGAAGATTTTGTTTCTATCGCTAAACAAATTGAAGCAATATACCCATCAGAATGCCAGGTTACATAACATGCAATAATAAATCGATCATTATTTTGGCTTCTTCTCTAGGTCCTATTATGTAGATAGTACTCCTATACCTAGTAGAAGACTTATTAGTGTAGTAATATTTCTTGCAGACGATGCTCAAGCACAAGTAAGTATACAGGGTGGAATTTTGTAATGCCACCTAAGGGGAAGTACTCTTAATAATGTAGATAGAAAATTTTACTCAAAGAAAACATTCCTTTATTTTTGAAAAGAAAGAAAACTGCATTCAAAGATTTTTAAAAATTCGCTTGCCGCACCCGGTAATCGAACCGACTAAAATATGTAAAAGTTGTAACCCTGTACTTTTATTGTATCGATCGTTAGGGTCAATTATACGGATGAAATCTCTTTAACAAACTTCATAAATGAAAGGAAAACAATGAAATCTTAAATTATTTTAATTATTTACAAAAACTTTGAATAACAGATGAAAATATATTTTCAAATGTAACATTCCATATTTAAACTACGTCACACACGCAGTTATGTCGCATCTAAGAAAGGAGTCTGCATTACAAACACGTGCAAATTGCAATCGTCTTATCTAAATAGTAATTCGTCATTTTAATGGATAAATGACGTCAATGATAATTATTAATTAATAACATAAGTAAACAGATGGATCTTTGAGTAAAAGTGCTTTAACTTGACCCATTGAATTAATAATTTAAGATTTCATTGTTTTCCTTTCATTTAATTTATGAAGTTTATTAAAGAGATTTCATCCTTATAATTGACCCTAACGAGCGATGCAATAAAAGTACAGGGTGCAACTTAACTAACGTTTTCTTTCTTTTCAAAAATAAAGGAATGTTTTCTTTGAGTAAAATTTTCTATCTACATTATTAAGAGTACTTCCCCTTCAGGTGGCATTACAAAATTCCACCCTGTATACCTACTATCCAGTAGGTAATTACCTACTACAAGACCTAGTGTCCATCTTTTGCACTTGCTCATCGTCTACAACATGCTTAAGAGTAGGTATAATTATAGTAAATCTTTATTTAGAAAGTGATTGATTTCAGGAAACATATTATGTTCCGAGCCAGAAATTTGGAAACGGAAAATCGTATATACCTGCTAGAGGCAAATTAGTGGACAGATACCATAATCAAAGAAGAGAATTGAGAGAAAGCGGCTTATTGCAAAAAATGAAAAGACCTGACAATGAAGATGGTGCAGCTCTACAGAATATTGATGGTAGGATATTTATCGACGCAATAATGTTATTATAAAGGTGCTCCCACACTGCCGTTATAAAATGTTTGTTACTAACAAATACCAAATTGGGTATTTGCTAACAAATGTTTACTAACGTTACTTAACATTTTCTAACGGCAGTGTGGGAGCACCTTAACTTATGTTGCTCTCCAAAATTTTACTGGGTTCTTTCTTACATTTTAATATATTTCTTGTCTTGTTCTATTCTTATTGTTTGTATTTCTTTTTAGGGTTCCGTACCAAAATGGTAAAAAAGGAACCCATATGGTGTGACTCAGTCTGTCTTTCTGTCACAAATTCATATCTCAGCAACTACTAACGCTATCGACTTGAAATTTGTATAGTATTAAACAATGCTTGTCTGATATGTTGTTGAAATATATAGTAGTTTTTCGTAAAGGGGGTCGAAAGGGGGGTGAAAAATTTTAAATGAAGCAATCGAATCAAGTGACATATCAA
Organism: Oegoconia quadripuncta; assembly: GCA_949316235.1. Classification (NCBI taxonomy): domain Eukaryota; kingdom Metazoa; phylum Arthropoda; class Insecta; order Lepidoptera; family Autostichidae; genus Oegoconia; species Oegoconia quadripuncta. The sequence goes on from CASGFV010000002.1 coordinate 16,228, forward strand.
ATGAAAGGGCTTCACTTGCACATCTTAAATCTCATTTAATTTTTTTTCTAGGCCGCTTAGTTTTTGAGTTATAAAGCAAACAGCAAAATAAAAGCACCATTCCCTCCCCCCCCCTTATCTCCGAAGATTGCAAGCCGAAAAATCTGAAATAATTAGGGTTGATAGAGGTTTACTTAAATAATACAGGAAAAATAAAACTATGTCTCTATCTAGTATAGTTTTATAGAAATAAGCAAATAACCTCGACAAACAAACTTATGTTTTGCGGTTCTAAAAATAAACGTATTATTATAACGGAGCGAACTATTACGCTATAAACTTAAAAAATAAGTCGGAACCCTCGGTGCGCGAGTCCGACTCGCACTTGCCCGGTTTTTTTTATATTCGTCCCATTGTTTTGACGACCGATTGTCGCAGTTGATAGTGACCCTGCCTTCGAAACCAACGGTTGTGGGTTCGAATCCCGCTAGGGGCACTTTTATGAATGATGAATACGGACATGTGTACACGAGTTGTGGTTGTTCATATTTGTAATATGTATATATTTACAAAAAAGTATTTGTGTAATTTATCAACCATCTGGTATCCATAATACAAGCCTAGTTGCTTAGTTTGGTACTAGATGGGGCTGTGTGTGTGTAACTCCAAGGATATTATTGTATTGTTTTCTTACTTCATTGATATTTTGTCACTTTCTGATTTTTTGTATTTTTCAACAGTACTGGAAGTTGAAGAAGAGTCGGAAAAAGAAGAAGAACTTAAAATCTGGCTGAAGTACAATAAGGAACCGTGGCCGGAAGTCGTAGAAAAGTGGATGCAGTGTAACAGAATAAAACGGAGAGACCTTCAAGCCAAGCAATCTATACAGGACTTCATTCTGGAATGGCCGATACTCAAAATGAGTTTGGGCTACAAATTGGTACAGTTACTATTTTTTATATTTTATGGTACTATCTATACATGATCCAAATGGAGCCCTATATTGATCTCGCTTATCCATCAGTCTGTCGCTCTGCCACATGATCTTGCGGTTAATATGGGGGGGGGACATTTTTCAATTTAAAGAACCGTTTGTGACTTGCCAAATCATAGTAGTAGTAGTAGTAAATAATGAATTTAAAAGGAAACTATCACAGCTATGTAGGCTTCACAGGTTGACGAATAATAGTAAATGAACAAAAAAATGTACTTTGTTAGGTAACATTTTTAAATTAATTCTTATAAGCCGTTTAATATCGAGTTTCCATCTAAGTAAATACCTACGCATATTGGGCAACTACGGAGTCCTACATTGAGCCCGGTCGGTTTTTAGGGTTCCGTACCAATATGGTAAAAAAGGATTATGTTGCGGCTTTGTCTGTCACAAATTCATATCTCAGCAACCACTAACGCTATCGACTGACATTTGGAAAAGTATTAAATAGGTAATGGTTGTCCACCTTAGAGATTTAACCTAATTAAAAAGCTTAAAAATATCCAGTAGTTTTTTCGTAAAGGGGGTCGAAATGGGGGATGAAAATTTTAAAACAAAGCAATCGGGCCGAGCGACATATCAAATGAAAGGGCTTCATTTGCACATCTTAAACTGATTTTAGTTTTTTTCTAGGTTGCGTAGTTTAAACTACTAGTTTTTGAAGCTAGAGAAAAGCAAAATAAAAGTACCATTCCCCCCGCCCTCCCCTTTATCTCCGAAGATTGCAAACCAAAAAGGCTGAAATAACTAGGGGTAATAGAGGTTTACAGAAAAATAAAAATAAGTCTCTAAGTAGTACAGGTTTTTTAGAACTAAAAACAAAAAACCCTCGACAAACAAACTTACGTTATGCAGTTCTAAAAGCATTCTAAATTCTTACTTGATAAAGGCTATATTATAAATTATTTTTGTTAATTATACGGAACCCTCGGTGCGCGAGTTAGACTCGCACTTGGCCGGTTTTTTTATGATAGTTTGTATGAAAATTGTGTAGCCAATTTTTCTCACATTTGTCTTATTTTAGGTTGAATTAGATTTCGGCAAAAATTTATATCCCGGCAAAGATTTGAACTTATTCAAGAAGTGGCCCGACTTTCTTACAAAAGCTCCAGAAAAATTCAGAGGAGTGAAAACTTACAAACAATATCAAGAAATTTTAGAATCTGAAGATATAACCGAAGGTAATTTAAATTACTAATTTATTTTGTAACTAGCTTACCGCCCCGCGGTTTCGCCCGCGGCTAAATGAATTTCCCATGGGAATGAGGTATTTTCCCGCGGTAAAATGTAGCCTATGTGTTAGTCCAGGTCCTAGTCTGTCTACCTACCAAATTTCAACCAAATCCGTCCAGCCGTTTAGGCGGGAAAAGGTAACAAACATCCATGCATCCATACATCCATCCATACATACGAGTACTTACAAACTTTCCCGTTTATAATATTAATAGGAAGGATGATTACATCTTTTACCAACTAGAGTAGAGTTGCTGAATTTTTCATAGTTGAAAATCACCTTGAAATCCTCTACTATAATAATATCGATGGGACTAATTGATAGCATAAATTCAGCAATAAACCCATTTAACTATATTCAACTTAACTACGGTCAAAAGACCTACTGTTCATAATATCGATCTACCTACAGATCGATTCACATAAGTTCGTAATAACTAATGAACGAAATGCCTAATGGACAATTCACTACGGTCAATTGAATTACGGACGATTCACCTACAGAAATGCAAAATAAATGTGTATCAGTATTGTAGCTATATTACTTTAATAATTATGTAGAGGTATTGGTATTGGTTGGAATAAGGTTGAACTCAAAGATTCTAACATAGTTATTGTAATCTCCTTGTGTTGAACTATTAGATTTAGGTTAGGTTAGAACATGACAAACAACGCAGGAGCCGAGCAAGCAAAGCGAGCGTGCCGCGGCAGCCGCCGGCGAGTGCCAGATCAGAATTCTACCAATTTCACTTGGTTAAGGCAGAATATTTTCAATTTTTAATATTTAGTGTATTTGTCAATAACAATTTGTCACAATAAATGGGTTATACTAAATTAGGTTTAGGTTAGAACATGACAAACAACGCAGGAGCCGAGCGAGCAAAGCGAGCGTGCTGCGGCAGCGGCCGGCTAGTGCCAGATCAGAATTCTACCAATTTCACTTGGTTAGGCAGTATATTATCTATTTTTAATACTTACAGTACCTTTCTGACAAAAATCTATTTTTCACAATAAATGGGCTTAGGTTAATTTCGAACAGAACCGAATCCTAGGTATGCTGTTCGGATAAGATAAGAAACGCCAAAAAATAGTTAAATCATAGTAGCGCACGTAGCGCATTATAAACTGTAGGCGAGTCGTCCATTAGGTGTTTCAAACATAGTTGAAGCAACCAATATCTTAAAAAACCATTAGACTATTCGTCCGTTAGTGCAATTAATTTTAGTTCAATCAAACTTATGTGAGTTAAACAGTAGTTGAGTCGACCAATATGCGATATGAACATATTATGTGAATCGACCGTAGTTAAGTTGAAAATAGGTGAAATGGGTTTAGGCGATATGAGATGTAACCAATATCTTATATGTTTTACGAAACACTATTGTTGAGATTACCAATAATTAAGGTAACGAATGATAGATAACTACAACAATCCCATGAATTGACTTTGCAATTTAAATCATTAAAGTGTTCATATTGCTTAGTGTAAGCATCAGCCTCCATAAAATATGTGTTCCTATAATAAGATATCCTTTTGTAACCTTCTGTAATGTTTATGGCAAACACCATTGCCAACAGTACGAAACTATCGATAGCATTCTTCGTCAATACCAAGTACCAACTTTGATTTTGTCGTCACTTACAAACTCACAAATACACGCAGACAGTAAAAACACACATGCACTTAATATTATATTGGGAACTCAACAGGGACTTAATCTGATCTTATGTTTCACTCAGATGTCAGAGATTACATATATATGAAAATGCTCAGTGCCAAGATGCCACCCACGGTACGAGTTTCCATAAAGTCAACGGACAATAATAACAAGAAATCTTTTTATAAACCGAGCATTGCAGAGTCGCAAAATGACTTCATATTGCACGTGAAGGTGTGTATTTTTATCCTAAAGATCGTATAAATTTTAAACAAACAAAATACTCGTAAAACAGTATATATAGTTATGCAGCTATACCGGATGAGTTTTTTTACCGTAAGGAAAAAAATTGGGCATATTTGGTAAGTGAAATAGAAATTATTGGCATAAGTAGTTTTTTTTAATGAGTTGTTTCACCGTAAAAAATAATTTGTAATTTTAGATAAGTAAAATAAAAGTGTTGGCATAGGATATTTTTTATTTTCTTTACAATAACATCGCCGGAAAATTATGTTGTCATTTGACTGTCGTATTTGTAATCAATTCCACATAATAACATAATTAAATAAAAAAATATATTAAAAAAATATTATCTAATAAATATCGCATAGTAGGAACCCTAGAGTTTGTAAAAAAATATCGAAACACATGACGCAACGATTTTTTTTTTATTTTTTGAAAAAAAAACTACCTATGCCAAAAACTTCTATTTCACTTACTTTTTTCCTCACGGTAAAAACTCATCCGGTATAATAATTTAATAGTTGAAGGCTTTTTGAGGTTTGTTTTGCTTTTTTAGGGTTCCGTACCCAAAGTATGCCAAGCCAACGGGACCCTATTACTAAAGCTCCACTATCTCTCCGTCTGTCATAGGGCTCTGTATATCTCTTGAACTGTAATAATTATCATTTATTCAAGGTCAATACACTTGCTCCCCATTTGGTATTCACCTGAGTAAAATCTCTGGCAACTTATAGATACAAAAAAGGGATCAAGTTTTGGGATCATACTATCAATCAATTGTTTATTTTTTATTACAAGCTTTTATTTTACTTCCAATGTTTGTATTACGAGTATACAGGGTGTTAGGCAGAACGTTGAACATACGCAAATGGTGGATGGGTGGGGCCATGTGCTACTTACTCAGCCCAAATTATTTGACCTTGGCCCCTTGGTTTTTTTATAATTTTTTTTTTGCATTTTTTTAAATTTCGCCACTTTCATGACTTCGAAGGCGAATATTTTTATTTACAATGAGTAAAAGAGGCAACATTTTGTTTTGTTTTTATTTTGAATGCTTAACTTTTTTTCTAGGTTACATCTGCGTTAAGCGATAATTACATGAGAATCTGATGTAATTATCGCTTAACGCAGATGTAACCTAGAAAAAAGGTTATGGGTCCTCAAAGTTACAGAAACATGTATGAAAATCTTAAAGCTTAATTTCGACTTTCATTTAAAAAAAACTAAAAGAGATTGAGGACTTCCAATTCTAGCAAAACATCCCTAATGTGTGACCTTTCTAACGATATGTAATTTGTTTTAATTGAAAAAGAATTTCAAGAGTTATTAATTTTTTTATAAAGTAGGTGAATTTTGACATAACTCTACTTTTGCGGAATCTGATAACATTCAAAATAAAAACAAAACAAAATGTTGCCTGTTTTACTCATTGTAAATAAAAATATTCGCCTTCAAAGTTATGAAAGTGGCGAAATTAAAAAAAAATACAAAAAAATTAAAAAAAAACCAAGGGGCCAAGGTCAAATAATTTGGCCTGAGTAAGTAGCACATGGCCCCACCCATCCACCATTTGCGTATGTTCAACGTTCTGCCTAACACCCTGTATATTATATGGTTGCTAAGGTCTTTTGCAAATGAGTTTTATATTAGTTATCCTCAAGCTCAACCGATTGAGCTGAAATTTTGTATGTGAATCGGATTACAAAGCACTATTATCATGACTTGAAGTCAGCTTTAAGTTTTAATACAGAGTTCCCATGGCGACCTACCGGTTCCATCATCAGGCTGATCTAATCGCCATTGGAACTCTGTATTAAAACGCCGCAAACTAATAGAGTTTGGGCTCGTTTGATTTGTCTTGTACACACACACACACACACACGCACACACACACACACACGCACGCACACATATATATACACACACACATAAGTAAAATTAACGATTGTTTTTAGTGTGATAATCGTATTTTGTTGTTTACATTAATGTCGCTCGCTATCTATTATCACTACTACAGACCGCTGATAACTATGCTAAAATGTTACAACACTGCTAAACTACATTTTATTATTCATTTTTAGAATCAGAGTGAAGTATGCAATCAAACTGACCAACGACGAGCAGCTCATCTAGCTAAAGGTCTAACATGCCAGCCCATTATTATCGCGGTTGGAGCAACCGAAATCACGCTTCAAGACTTTTACGTCGAGTTCGACAATATTTTTTACAAGATACCAAACCTCCTACAGGCGGTAGATGTATGTTTTAAACTAATTCATTTTTTGAATGCAGAATATCCATGCGCTGCTCAAGGCGTTTGGCTGTTTATTCAGAAATATTTTTATGATATTCATTTAAAAACAGACAAGAGAATTGCAAATGTTGCTTGTTTTATGTCTGAATTGAAATAAGTAAGAGCCCGTTATAAAATGTTTGTATGTTATGTGTGTTCATTGATTGTAAAGGAGGTTAAAAGTCTTTTTATTCATTTTAAATCAAACCACGACTTAGGCCCTGATGATATATATTACTGCAAACAGTCGAATTGTGATAGACTGTTTCAAGAACGACGATCGTTTCGTCGTCATCTTCTAAATAAACATTCCAATAATTTGACAAATGACGTCATAGATCCCACTCCTACTAATTCCGATTTATACGAAGCATTTAACACGTACGACATTCAAAATAACGATGATGGAAGTGCAATAAGCGAAGCTGTAATTCATGACAATAATAAACTTTCTGACATTTTATTTTCGAATAACATGAAATTGCAAAATTCTGCAGCAATGTTTGCACTTTCTCTATATAGCAACTCAAACTTGAACCGTAAATGTGCTAAAGACATATTGGATGATGTCCGAGACCATATCTGTAAGAACATTAGTGAACTTATATCGATTTTTATTTCTAACACAAGCTTAAACGATACAGAACGGAACCTTATTGTTGACAATATTGCAAATCCTTTCAGTAAACTTGATACGGAGAGTAAACTCATAAATTTTTTTTTTCAACATAACGTATATGTACCACCAAGAAAATTTTTAATTAATGAAAGTGTTTCTATCAGTACTGGTAACGCCGCGGTGAAACTTAAACCTAAATCGGAATATGGAGCTATTGTTTCAATGGACATGGTTTTTAAAAAAATTTTTGAACTACCCAACTTTGTAGATAATGTTACCAAAACGTCATCCGAAGGCGGAATTTCAAATTACTCTCAAGGTAGTATTTGGAAACAGAAAGTCACTGGAAAAAACAATTTATGTATACCTTACTTTCTATATTTTGACGACTTTGAATGTAATAATCCATTAGGTAGCCATAGTGGCGTTCATGCTATTGCAGCTACTTATTACCAATTTCCTACCTTAGACACTAAATATTTGTCATTACTAGATAATATTTTTGTTGCAATGTTACATAGGACTTCGTCTACAAAAAAAAATGGAAATGCTTTGGTTTATCGCGAATTAGTAAAAGAATTAAAATGTTTAGAAGATGGCATAGAAATTTGTACATCAAATGGTATAATTAAAGTTCACTTTATTCTCGGTATGATTATTGGTGATAACTTAGGCCTTAACAGTGTACTCGGATTTACGAAATCATTCTCTAGTAACTATTATTGTAGAATATGTAAAGCTACTAAATACATAATGAATATGCAGACCAAACAAAATGATGCTTTGTTACGTACGCGTGAAAATTATACTTCAGATCTTGAACTTAATAACATGACATTGACAGGGATAAATGAAAACTGCGTATTTAATGATCTAAATAGTTTTCACGCAGTAGATAATTTGTGTGCCGACATCATGCATGACTTATTTGAAGGCGTATGCCATTACGACATCGCTCATATTATTCTTTACTATACTGAGAGCATAAATCTTTTTCATTTAGATACTTTGAATAACCGACTACAGTTATTTGATTACACGGGGTACGAGTTAAATAACACAAGCTTGATTATAAAACACGAACATCTTATCAAAAGAAGGTTTAATATGTCTGCTTCAGAAATGATGTTTTTCATACACATTTTTTCTCTTTTAATAGGAGATTTAATACCGGAGGACGACGACGTATGGGCTTTCTTTTTGGTTTTATTGAAAATAGTTGATCTCGTTTTAAGTAGAAATTTTGAAGTAAGTTCTATAATTTTACTAGAATCATTAATAAGTGAACATCACGAGAACTATGTTAAACTATTTCATGATAATTTGAAACCCAAACATCATTTTATGGTTCATTACCCACACATAATAAGAAAAGTAGGGCCACTGAGAAATATCTGGTGTATGAGATTTGAGGCTAAACATAAACAATTAAAAAAAACTGCTAGGAATATAACTTCCAGAAAAGAACTGCCTTTAACTTTGTTAATTAAAGAACAATTGTCGCTTGCTCACAGATTATTTACAAAAAAAGGTTGTGATCTCAGGATTGAATTCGGCTCGTTGATGAAAAAGACACCTCATTCATCTTATGTCGAAATTGTAAAAAACCTTACCGTCGATAGTAATGCTTGTGGAGATCTTAATGACAAAATCATTTACAATTGGGTGCGCTACAATGGCCTGAAATATACACCAGGAATGATTTTGGTAGGGTCAGACGAAAATGATTATCAATTTTACACTATCAAGTATATTTTTGAATCTTTATCGAAAACAAATGTGCTATTTTTGTGTAAAACTGTAAACTGTATTGGATTCAATGATCATTTGCAGGCATTTAAACTTCTAGACGAGGTAAACGTATGGGTGTTAATAAATCCGGAAACATTACTTTTTTCCCCTATATTTTCACATATCATTTGTAGTGGAGATAAATACTGTCGAATTAAATACATGTAAATTAAAACTTAAAATTTGGCTGAAGTACAATAAGGAACCAAGGCCGGTAGACGTAGAAAAGTGGACGTTGTGCTCCCTGGCAACCCCATTGTATATTTCTTTACTTGATTTTATTTTATTTAATAGGTACAGTTACAGACGTCAGATTACATTTTGCACTGAAGATTTTACATTTTTTGTATCTATAATTTATAATTTTGTTGTCACGTACTTATCAATCAGCTCCCCTTGTAAAACCAACACGATGTATAACCCCCGCAAATTGATAATGGGCTGGAACTTTGTCGAATTAACGTGCGCGTGACGTCACATACAAATAAAAAGTACAGCTAACAGAAGAATCTAATATTTAATTTATTAATAATTATTGAAATTGAATTATTAAGCATATTAAAATAATTTCGTAATATTTGATTCTTAAAATGCATACCTATAATACAAACCATGAACAAATCAATAATAGATTCGATACAAGCGCAAACTGTTCTGTGTGCTTGATGATAGGTAACAAAAAAATAAAAACAAATGTTTGAATAATGTTTTACATTTATTGCTACTACTTAAAATAAAAAAAAACCCGAATAAAAAAAAAATAAAGATATAAAAAATATAAGTAAGCTGTTTCCTTAATTCTACTCAATTATGTTAAATTAAAAAGGGCGTGGTCACAACTCGAAATGCTTACCCGGCGGCCAGTAGACAGTTTGTACACGTACAATTATTTTTAAGCAGTACAGTCAGCATCATAAATGGATGACCACTTTCAGATTTTCAAAATCGCTATACACCATATTATAATCTGAATCGGTTAACAAATCAGATCCCAGTATTGAATGAACATCATTGAAGTTGAATAAGAATCATCCAATTCTAGCGCTTGTCATGTTGAGTGATTTAGGCTATAATATGGTGTATAGCGATTTTGGAAATCTGAATGTGGTCATCCATTTATGATGCTGACTGTACAAATTGAGTACCTATTAAGCACAACTATTTTATGAAATTAGAAACGATAGGGTTGCCAGGTTGCCACAACGTGAAAAGTGGATTCAGTGTTACAAAATATAATATAACAGAGACTTGCAAGCCAAACAATCTACAGGTGTTTGGTAGACAGTGGATAAAAATATCATCTGCTGATAGGGAGCACTAAGCTCATGTGAAAAATATAATATTATATCCAGTAAAAGTGTTACGGTTTTCGAAAAAAAATTTGAATTGTGCGAAAATCGACACCCATTGTCACTTTTTTTTTTTGGTTTCACGGCCTTAAATAAAAGAAATTCCTCGATCTATTTTTGGCATACCAGTTCTGAATAGTCATCAGATCAGTTGTGCATTACCAGAAGTCGCTATTGTAGTTTTTTTTTATTTACATTTGTGTTTTACTCAAAATGATTCTTAAAGTTTGAGTTATTATGGTTTAAAAAAATGTAATGCATCCATGGTAGCCAAGTTGCTCAAAAACTTGTTCATTTACTTTTTAATTGGTACGTTAGAATTTTAAATTGGTAACAAACTTTCCTCTCTGGTATTATTTTAAAAAAGTTATTGAGGTTCAAAAAGCACAAGGGCCAAATTATGTTGTACTAAGAAATTTTCGCAAAAAATCAAAAATGTATAATTTATTCGAAAATTATAGACATAAAAGTAGTAGTGTCTCACAATTTTAGAAAACAAATACTTTTTTTTTTGCGTTAGTTTCTTAGTATAAAATGATTGGATAAAATTTGCCCCTTGTGCAATCCTATTACATTTTCGTCATTTCTGAAATATATTTTTAAAATATTTTCATTTTGAATTAACCTTTAATAAATATTTGAATATGACGAAAATTAGAGCGACATAGCGAAAATGTAAAAGGGCTCATAACGATCATAAAGACAGGTTTAAAAGACTGATATAACATCTCTTTATTTTTAATTTTGTAATTACTTTTATAAGTATACACTAGTGATATGCTAAAAGTATCAATGCTTGTCACGTTTTGTAGACATTTTAAAACTTTCGACTTTATTTTCGAGTACCTTAATAATAATAAACTCTGATGAATACTGACTACTATGATTTTTATTTTTAGTCTGTAGGTATCTCCTTGAAATGTCTTTAGTATCATATATCAATAGTTTTAATTTTGTTATTGTGATATTGTAAATGACCGAATAATTAATTAAGTCAAAAATTTTTTTCAACTAATTTTGTATTATCAGCAATGTTTCATAAAATTATCAACATATTTGTAATATATTGTAATACCTATCTATTGTTAAAGTTGCAATAATGTTTTAGTACATCGAATAATCTTGTTGATGATTTAGTATCTAGCGGTACCGATTCTGATGCGTAAATCTATACTGAAACTAAATTCTGTCAATAATGAAAATATACCCAACCTTCTCTTATTTAAAAGATAAGAGAAAAATAGGTATACTTTTAGACATGTTAAATTTAGTTTTAAGAATCGAGGACAAATCAGCATTGGCACCAGCTATAAAAGAATCAACCACAACATTATTAAATATACTAAAGTATCATAGCATCTTTAACAACAGATGTTTCAAATTTTTTAATAAATTCAAGTATTTAAATGCGCTATTTTTACTTTTATACTGTTGCTAATAATACAAAATTAGTCTCATATTTCTTACCAAAGTACCATGGCAAAAATACAAAGACTATCTGATATATTTTACTAGAGCATAATTATAAATATTACAATACTAACATAGTAAAAAAATACTAAAGTGTCATTGCTAAGATTACAAAACTATTTCATTTATTAACAAAAGTAATATTTTCCAATTTACAAAAGTGTTTGCTATATTTTACTAGAGTATAACTTAAAATATTACAATACTGACATATTAAAGATAAGAAATTTTTTAATAAATTCAAGTATTTAAATGCGCTATTTTTACTTTTATACTGTTGCTAATAATACAAAATTAGTCTCATATTTCTTACCAAAGTACCACGGCAAAAATACAAAGACTATCTGATATATTTTACTAGAGCATAATTATAAATATTACAATACTGACATAGTAAAAAATACTAAAGTGTCATTACTAAGATTACAAAACTATATTTCATTTATTAACAAAAGTAATATTTTCCAATTTACAAAAGTGTTTGCTATATTTTACTAGAGTATAACTTAAAATATTACAATACTGACATATTAAAGATAGTAAGGTATCGCTTTTAAAAATGTGAAACAGTTTCATATTTTTTATTAAAGGTGGTTTCTCAATTTACAAAGCTATGTGGTAGTAAATTCTACTAGATTTTATATATATATAATACAAAAGTTAATACGTATATTTTAACAAAGAATGTAAATTATTAATACAAAGTCGTTTCATACCTTTTACTAAAATGAAGTTCTTAAATTTACAACCCAAAACTATTAAAGATAATGTATCAAATTCATACATTTTACTAAAGAACAATTGCAACTAATGCAAGATTAGTTCTACATTCTTTACCATAGTAAAGTAATTGAATCTACAATGCTTTTTGGTATATTTATAATAAAAAATACGATATAGGTTTAGTGGTTGAACTAAACTCGGATGGTTAAATACACAAAACCATTTCCTGATGAAATTAATTGAAAATATGAAATATGACTATATGTAAAATGTATAAAACTGACTTTTTGTAAATTATATGATAAACTGGTTTAGTAAAAATAAACAAATTACTTCATCAGTTATATTTTTGTTAGTTTTATGATATCCTAATTTAGTAAAAATTTGTACGACAGGTTTTCTAGTAGATACAACCTGCAATAATATTTAGTAAATTCAACTACGTCCGTAGATAGGTTCCATATTTATTAAAGTAATATTTTGTAAATTTTATGATGAACTGATTTTGTTAAAATTAACCAACTCAAAGTTTGGACTTCATTAGTAAAATTTATTAAAGTTATGTTTTGTAAGTTTTATGATATTTTAATTTAGTAAAAATTTACCAAACCTGGGTTTAGTACGACTTACTAACAGGATTGTTGTTAATTCAACGAATTCCATTCAACAATGTTTGTTTAGTAAATTCAACTAAGTCCGTAGATAGGTTCCAAATCAACCCTCGGGCTTTGTAAAAATTATTATTAATTTAGTATTTTCAACTAAACTATTTTTTCAGTGTACTTGCGCTCAAAGTCAACATTATTATTATTTTTTTTAAAATAGAAACTAATTATAATCCCCTCACGTATTTCGCCGCCATCGCTCTTTCCAAAATATTCGTGAGAATCAACCCTTTACATAAGATACTACAGAAAGATGTGGACGCACTTATGGATTTGTACCATTTTAAAACTAATTTTAATTTTAAAACATATCAAAGGGGAAAACAACTACTTACAGTTCCAAAATACCGATAGCATTTTATTTATAGAACTCACGCCATCTTATAGAAAAATTATAAGATTTCGTTGTTTAAACACAATTCATTCTTAAGAAAGAATTATGAAGAATGTTCAAGTACTTACTTCCTTATTTATTTCCATAGTTGAGTCTATATACCAATTTCCATTTTTGCAACTTAGTTCTGGAAATATTGACTTCGTTTGATTATTTCTCTCCCCATTTGACCATCCTTAAAAGTGGAATTTCAAAAATTCCCTTTTTAGTACGACTCTAAGTATCCTAAAGAAAACACCGACCAAACATCAAATTCGGTATACGTGCTTGTTCTGATCTCTAGGTCAGTCAGGACATTCCCTTTTATTAAATATGCATATATGAGCTTTGTAGGTTACCAATCTCCAGAACGAGTCATAAATAAAAAATATACCTATTTCAGGTAAATGTATAAATTAAAATGATTTTTTAATGCACAACGGGTTAACAATTGACCTCAATCACACCTGATGTTAAGTGAAGATGAGGCTGCAGATGGAATCGTACTGACCCGGAAACCCCATCCTATTTGGACAACTGGCTATCTTATCCCTAACAACCGGAACACGACAATGCTATTAACATTACTGTTTGGTGGCAGATATAGATAAGATGGTGGTAAGTAGCCAGGCGGACGTTTAAAATGCCCTACCACCAACCAAACCGAATACTAAATATGTACCCCTCTGGGTTCGAACCCGCAACCTCCGAATTGTAAACCCTACGTTGTTTACATTAAGCCATGGAGGCGGTTAACAAATTTTGATTTGGATTGGATTGAATAGTATCCAGTTTAAATTTTCGTAGTGGTATCAAGGAAATGCAACATGAACGGAAAACGGCAGGAATGAACAAAAGCTACTTAGTAATGTAGAAATTTAGCTAAAAGTATATGAAACCGAATCCTCATTAGTATGAATACAAATGGGTACATTGCAGACTTCGTGGAAATGCATAGAAAGTTTAATAGTCGAGTCGTGCGTATCTACCTAAGTAAAGGCAATAACGTGAATGTAACCTACACCCCATTTATATATCAAATAGAATAATTTTAAAGACCATTTTTTAATTGAGATAACCTTAAGTTGATGCTTGAAAATCCTGACGCATATTAATACGTTAATATTAATAATAAAATAATAATAATAATTAATACGCATATGTCCATGGGCGGCGGTGATTGCTTTCCATCAGGTGACCCGCATGCTCGTTTGCCGCCCTCTCATAAAAAAATTAAAAAAAAAATTATAATACGGTATCAAAAAAAAATTGTATTTACACTGAAAAAATAGTTTAGTTGAAAATACTAAATTAATAATAATTTTTACAAAGCCCGAGGGTTGATTTGGAACCTATCTACGGACTTAGTTGAATTTACTAAACAAACATTGTTGAATGGAATTCGTTGAATTAACAACAATCCTGTTAGTAAGTCGTACTAAACCCAGGTTTGGTAAATTTTTACTAAATTAAAATATCATAAAACTTACAAAACATAACTTTAATAAATTTTACTAATGAAGTCCAAACTTTGAGTTGGTTAATTTTAACAAAATCAGTTCATCATAAAATTTACAAAATATTACTTTAATAAATATGGAACCTATCTACGGACGTAGTTGAATTTACTAAATATTATTGCAGGTTGTATCTACTAGAAAACCTGTCGTACAAATTTTTACTAAATTAGGATATCATAAAACTAACAAAAATATAACTGATGAAGTAATTTGTTTATTTTTACTAAACCAGTTTATCATATAATTTACAAAAAGTCAGTTTTATACATTTTACATATAGTCATATTTCATATTTTCAATTAATTTCATCAGGAAATGGTTTTGTGTATTTAACCATCCGAGTTTAGTTCAACCACTAAACCTATATCGTATTTTTTATTATAAATATACCAAAAAGCATTGTAGATTCAATTACTTTACTATGGTAAAGAATGTAGAACTAATCTTGCATTAGTTGCAATTGTTCTTTAGTAAAATGTATGAATTTGATACATTATCTTTAATAGTTTTGGGTTGTAAATTTAAGAACTTCATTTTAGTAAAAGGTATGAAACGACTTTGTATTAATAATTTACATTCTTTGTTAAAATATACGTATTAACTTTTGTATTATATATATATAAAATCTAGTAGAATTTACTACCACATAGCTTTGTAAATTGAGAAACCACCTTTAATAAAAAATATGAAACTGTTTCACATTTTTAAAAGCGATACCTTACTATCTTTAATATGTCAGTATTGTAATATTTTAAGTTATACTCTAGTAAAATATAGCAAACACTTTTGTAAATTGGAAAATATTACTTTTGTTAATAAATGAAATATAGTTTTGTAATCTTAGTAATGACACTTTAGTATTTTTTACTATGTCAGTATTGTAATATTTATAATTATGCTCTAGTAAAATATATCAGATAGTCTTTGTATTTTTGCCGTGGTACTTTGGTAAGAAATATGAGACTAATTTTGTATTATTAGCAACAGTATAAAAGTAAAAATAGCGCATTTAAATACTTGAATTTATTAAAAAATTTCTTATCTTTAATATGTCAGTATTGTAATATTTTAAGTTATACTCTAGTAAAATATAGCAAACACTTTTGTAAATTGGAAAATATTACTTTTGTTAATAAATGAAATAGTTTTGTAATCTTAGCAATGACACTTTAGTATTTTTTTACTATGTTAGTATTGTAATATTTATAATTATGCTCTAGTAAAATATATCAGATAGTCTTTGTATTTTTGCCATGGTACTTTGGTAAGAAATATGAGACTAATTTTGTATTATTAGCAACAGTATAAAAGTAAAAATAGCGCATTTAAATACTTGAATTTATTAAAAAATTTGAAACATCTGTTGTTAAAGATGCTATGATACTTTAGTATATTTAATAATGTTGTGGTTGATTCTTTTATAGCTGGTGCCAATGCTGATTTGTCCTCGATTCTTAAAACTAAATTTAACATGTCTAAAAGTATACCTATTTTTCTCTTATCTTTTAAATAAGAGAAGGTTGGGTATATTTTCATTATTGACAGAATTTAGTTTCAGTATAGATTTACGCATCAGAATCGGTACCGCTAGATACTAAATCATCAACAAGATTATTCGATGTACTAAAACATTATTGCAACTTTAACAATAGATAGGTATTACAATATATTACAAATATGTTGATAATTTTATGAAACATTGCTGATAATACAAAATTAGTTGAAAAAAATTTTTGACTTAATTAATTATTCGGTCATTTACAATATCACAATAACAAAATTAAAACTATTGATATATGATACTAAAGACATTTCAAGGAGATACCTACAGACTAAAAATAAAAATCATAGTAGTCAGTATTCATCAGAGTTTATTATTATTAAGGTACTCGAAAATAAAGTCGAAAGTTTTAAAATGTCTACAAAACGTGACAAGCATTGATACTTTTAGCATATCACTAGTGTATACTTATAAAAGTAATTACAAAATTAAAAATAAAGAGATGTTATATCAGTCTTTTAAACCTGTCTTTATGATCGTTATGAGCCCTTTTACATTTTCGCTATGTCGCTCTAATTTTCGTCATATTCAAATATTTATTAAAGGTTAATTCAAAATGAAAATATTTTAAAAATATATTTCAGAAATGACGAAAATGTAATAGGATTGCACAAGGGGCAAATTTTATCCAATCATTTTATACTAAGAAACTAACGCAAAAAAAAAAGTATTTGTTTTCTAAAATTGTGAGACACTACTACTTTTATGTCTATAATTTTCGAATAAATTATACATTTTTGATTTTTTGCGAAAATTTCTTAGTACAACATAATTTGGCCCTTGTGCTTTTTGAACCTCAATAACTTTTTTAAAATAATACCAGAGAGGAAAGTTTGTTACCAATTTAAAATTCTAACGTACCAATTAAAAAGTAAATGAACAAGTTTTTGAGCAACTTGGCTACCATGGATGCATTACATTTTTTTAAACCATAATAACTCAAACTTTAAGAATCATTTTGAGTAAAACACAAATGTAAATAAAAAAAAACTACAATAGCGACTTCTGGTAATGCACAACTGATCTGATGACTATTCAGAACTGGTATGCCAAAAATAGATCGAGGAATTTCTTTTATTTAAGGCCGTGAAACCAAAAAAAAAAAGTGACAATGGGTGTCGATTTTCGCACAATTCAAATTTTTTTTCGAAAACCGTAACACTTTTACTGGATATAATATTATATTTTTCACATGAGCTTAGTGCTCCCTATCAGCAGATGATATTTTTATCCACTGTCTACCAAACACCTGTAGATTGTTTGGCTTGCAAGTCTCTGTTATATTATATTTTGTAACACTGAATCCACTTTTCACGTTGTGGCAACCTGGCAACCCTATCGTTTCTAATTTCATAAAATAGTTGTGCTTAATAGGTACTCAATTTGTACAGTCAGCATCATAAATGGATGACCACATTCAGATTTCCAAAATCGCTATACACCATATTATAGCCTAAATCACTCAACATGACAAGCGCTAGAATTGGATGATTCTTATTCAACTTCAATGATGTTCATTCAATACTGGGATCTGATTTGTTAACCGATTCAGATTATAATATGGTGTATAGCGATTTTGAAAATCTGAAAGTGGTCATCCATTTATGATGCTGACTGTACTGCTTAAAAATAATTGTACGTGTACAAACTGTCTACTGGCCGCCGGGTAAGCATTTCGAGTTGTGACCACGCCCTTTTTAATTTAACATAATTGAGTAGAATTAAGGAAACAGCTTACTTATATTTTTTATATCTTTATTTTTTTTTTATTCGGGTTTTTTTTTATTTTAAGTAGTAGCAATAAATGTAAAACATTATTCAAACATTTGTTTTTATTTTTTTGTTACCTATCATCAAGCACACAGAACAGTTTGCGCTTGTATCGAATCTATTATTGATTTGTTCATGGTTTGTATTATAGGTATGCATTTTAAGAATCAAATATTACGAAATTATTTTAATATGCTTAATAATTCAATTTCAATAATTATTAATAAATTAAATATTAGATTCTTCTGTTAGCTGTACTTTTTATTTGTATGTGACGTCACGCGCACGTTAATTCGACAAAGTTCCAGCCCATTATCAATTTGCGGGGGTTATACATCGTGTTGGTTTTACAAGGGGAGCTGATTGATAAGTACGTGACAACAAAATTATAAATTATAGATACAAAAAATGTAAAATCTTCAGTGCAAAATGTAATCTGACGTCTGTAACTGTACCTATTAAATAAAATAAAATCAAGTAAAGAAATATACAATGGGGTTGCCAGGGAGCACAACGTCCACTTTTCTACGTCTACCGGCCTTGGTTCCTTATTGTACTTCAGCCAAATTTTAAGTTTTAATTTACATGTATTTAATTCGACAGTATTTATCTCCACTACAAATGATATGTGAAAATATAGGGGAAAAAAGTAATGTTTCCGGATTTATTAACACCCATACGTTTACCTCGTCTAGAAGTTTAAATGCCTGCAAATGATCATTGAATCCAATACAGTTTACAGTTTTACACAAAAATAGCACATTTGTTTTCGATAAAGATTCAAAAATATACTTGATAGTGTAAAATTGATAATCATTTTCGTCTGACCCTACCAAAATCATTCCTGGTGTATATTTCAGGCCATTGTAGCGCACCCAATTGTAAATGATTTTGTCATTAAGATCTCCACAAGCATTACTATCGACGGTAAGGTTTTTTACAATTTCGACATAAGATGAATGAGGTGTCTTTTTCATCAACGAGCCGAATTCAATCCTGAGATCACAACCTTTTTTTGTAAATAATCTGTGAGCAAGCGACAATTGTTCTTTAATTAACAAAGTTAAAGGCAGTTCTTTTCTGGAAGTTATATTCCTAGCAGTTTTTTTTAATTGTTTATGTTTAGCCTCAAATCTCATACACCAGATATTTCTCAGTGGCCCTACTTTTCTTATTATGTGTGGGTAATGAACCATAAAATGATGTTTGGGTTTCAAATTATCATGAAATAGTTTAACATAGTTCTCGTGATGTTCACTTATTAATGATTCTAGTAAAATTATAGAACTTACTTCAAAATTTCTACTTAAAACGAGATCAACTATTTTCAATAAAACCAAAAAGAAAGCCCATACGTCGTCGTCCTCCGGTATTAAATCTCCTATTAAAAGAGAAAAAATGTGTATGAAAAACATCATTTCTGAAGCAGACATATTAAACCTTCTTTTGATAAGATGTTCGTGTTTTATAATCAAGCTTGTGTTATTTAACTCGTACCCCGTGTAATCAAATAACTGTAGTCGGTTATTCAAAGTATCTAAATGAAAAAGATTTATGCTCTCAGTATAGTAAAGAATAATATGAGCGATGTCGTAATGGCATACGCCTTCAAATAAGTCATGCATGATGTCGGCACACAAATTATCTACTGCGTGAAAACTATTTAGATCATTAAATACGCAGTTTTCATTTATCCCTGTCAATGTCATGTTATTAAGTTCAAGATCTGAAGTATAATTTTCACGCGTACGTAACAAAGCATCATTTTGTTTGGTCTGCATATTCATTATGTATTTAGTAGCTTTACATATTCTACAATAATAGTTACTAGAGAATGATTTCGTAAATCCGAGTACACTGTTAAGGCCTAAGTTATCACCAATAATCATACCGAGAATAAAGTGAACTTTAATTATACCATTTGATGTACAAATTTCTATGCCATCTTCTAAACATTTTAATTCTTTTACTAATTCGCGATAAACCAAAGCATTTCCATTTTTTTTTGTAGACGAAGTCCTATGTAACATTGCAACAAAAATATTATCTAGTAATGACAAATATTTAGTGTCTAAGGTAGGAAATTGGTAATAAGTAGCTGCAATAGCATGAACGCCACTATGGCTACCTAATGGATTATTACATTCAAAGTCGTCAAAATATAGAAAGTAAGGTATACATAAATTGTTTTTTCCAGTGACTTTCTGTTTCCAAATACTACCTTGAGAGTAATTTGAAATTCCGCCTTCGGATGACGTTTTGGTAACATTATCTACAAAGTTGGGTAGTTCAAAAATTTTTTTAAAAACCATGTCCATTGAAACAATAGCTCCATATTCCGATTTAGGTTTAAGTTTCACCGCGGCGTTACCAGTACTGATAGAAACACTTTCATTAATTAAAAATTTTCTTGGTGGTACATATACGTTATGTTGAAAAAAAAAATTTATGAGTTTACTCTCCGTATCAAGTTTACTGAAAGGATTTGCAATATTGTCAACAATAAGGTTCCGTTCTGTATCGTTTAAGCTTGTGTTAGAAATAAAAATCGATATAAGTTCACTAATGTTCTTACAGATATGGTCTCGGACATCATCCAATATGTCTTTAGCACATTTACGGTTCAAGTTTGAGTTGCTATATAGAGAAAGTGCAAACATTGCTGCAGAATTTTGCAATTTCATGTTATTCGAAAATAAAATGTCAGAAAGTTTATTATTGTCATGAATTACAGCTTCGCTTATTGCACTTCCATCATCGTTATTTTGAATGTCGTACGTGTTAAATGCTTCGTATAAATCGGAATTAGTAGGAGTGGGATCTATGACGTCATTTGTCAAATTATTGGAATGTTTATTTAGAAGATGACGACGAAACGATCGTCGTTCTTGAAACAGTCTATCACAATTCGACTGTTTGCAGTAATATATATCATCAGGGCCTAAGTCGTGGTTTGATTTAAAATGAATAAAAAGACTTTTAACCTCCTTTACAATCAATGAACACACATAACATACAAACATTTTATAACGGGCTCTTACTTATTTCAATTCAGACATAAAACAAGCAACATTTGCAATTCTCTTGTCTGTTTTTAAATGAATATCATAAAAATATTTCTGAATAAACAGCCAAACGCCTTGAGCAGCGCATGGATATTCTGCATTCAAAAAATGAATTAGTTTAAAACATACATCTACCGCCTGTAGGAGGTTTGGTATCTTGTAAAAAATATTGTCGAACTCGACGTAAAAGTCTTGAAGCGTGATTTCGGTTGCTCCAACCGCGATAATAATGGGCTGGCATGTTAGACCTTTAGCTAGATGAGCTGCTCGTCGTTGGTCAGTTTGATTGCATACTTCACTCTGATTCTAAAAATGAATAATAAAATGTAGTTTAGCAGTGTTGTAACATTTTAGCATAGTTATCAGCGGTCTGTAGTAGTGATAATAGATAGCGAGCGACATTAATGTAAACAACAAAATACGATTATCACACTAAAAACAATCGTTAATTTTACTTATGTGTGTGTGTATATATATGTGTGCGTGCGTGTGTGTGTGTGTGTGCGTGTGTGTGTGTGTGTGTGTACAAGACAAATCAAACGAGCCCAAACTCTATTAGTTTGCGGCGTTTTAATACAGAGTTCCAATGGCGATTAGATCAGCCTGATGATGGAACCGGTAGGTCGCCATGGGAACTCTGTATTAAAACTTAAAGCTGACTTCAAGTCATGATAATAGTGCTTTGTAATCCGATTCACATACAAAATTTCAGCTCAATCGGTTGAGCTTGAGGATAACTAATATAAAACTCATTTGCAAAAGACCTTAGCAACCATATAATATACAGGGTGTTAGGCAGAACGTTGAACATACGCAAATGGTGGATGGGTGGGGCCATGTGCTACTTACTCAGGCCAAATTATTTGACCTTGGCCCCTTGGTTTTTTTTTAATTTTTTTGTATTTTTTTTTAATTTCGCCACTTTCATAACTTTGAAGGCGAATATTTTTATTTACAATGAGTAAAACAGGCAACATTTTGTTTTGTTTTTATTTTGAATGTTATCAGATTCCGCAAAAGTAGAGTTATGTCAAAATTCACCTACTTTATAAAAAAATTAATAACTCTTGAAATTCTTTTTCAATTAAAACAAATTACATATCGTTAGAAAGGTCACACATTAGGGATGTTTTGCTAGAATTGGAAGTCCTCAATCTCTTTTAGTTTTTTTTAAATGAAAGTCGAAATTAAGCTTTAAGATTTTCATACATGTTTCTGTAACTTTGAGGACCCATAACCTTTTTTCTAGGTTACATCTGCGTTAAGCGATAATTACATCAGATTCTCATGTAATTATCGCTTAACGCAGATGTAACCTAGAAAAAAAGTTAAGCATTCAAAATAAAAACAAAACAAAATGTTGCCTCTTTTACTCATTGTAAATAAAAATATTCGCCTTCGAAGTCATGAAAGTGGCGAAATTTAAAAAAATGCAAAAAAAAAATTATAAAAAAACCAAGGGGCCAAGGTCAAATAATTTGGGCTGAGTAAGTAGCACATGGCCCCACCCATCCACCATTTGCGTATGTTCAACGTTCTGCCTAACACCCTGTATACTCGTAATACAAACATTGGAAGTAAAATAAAAGCTTGTAATAAAAAATAAACAATTGATTGATAGTATGATCCCAAAACTTGATCCCTTTTTTGTATCTATAAGTTGCCAGAGATTTTACTCAGGTGAATACCAAATGGGGAGCAAGTGTATTGACCTTGAATAAATGATAATTATTACAGTTCAAGAGATATACAGAGCCCTATGACAGACGGAGAGATAGTGGAGCTTTAGTAATAGGGTCCCGTTGGCTTGGCATACTTTGGGTACGGAACCCTAAAAAAGCAAAACAAACCTCAAAAAGCCTTCAACTATTAAATTATTATACCGGATGAGTTTTTACCGTGAGGAAAAAAGTAAGTGAAATAGAAGTTTTTGGCATAGGTAGTTTTTTTTTCAAAAAATAAAAAAAAAATCGTTGCGTCATGTGTTTCGATATTTTTTTACAAACTCTAGGGTTCCTACTATGCGATATTTATTAGATAATATTTTTTTAATATATTTTTTTATTTAATTATGTTATTATGTGGAATTGATTACAAATACGACAGTCAAATGACAACATAATTTTCCGGCGATGTTATTGTAAAGAAAATAAAAAATATCCTATGCCAACACTTTTATTTTACTTATCTAAAATTACAAATTATTTTTTACGGTGAAACAACTCATTAAAAAAAACTACTTATGCCAATAATTTCTATTTCACTTACCAAATATGCCCAATTTTTTTCCTTACGGTAAAAAAACTCATCCGGTATAGCTGCATAACTATATATACTGTTTTACGAGTATTTTGTTTGTTTAAAATTTATACGATCTTTAGGATAAAAATACACACCTTCACGTGCAATATGAAGTCATTTTGCGACTCTGCAATGCTCGGTTTATAAAAAGATTTCTTGTTATTATTGTCCGTTGACTTTATGGAAACTCGTACCGTGGGTGGCATCTTGGCACTGAGCATTTTCATATATATGTAATCTCTGACATCTGAGTGAAACATAAGATCAGATTAAGTCCCTGTTGAGTTCCCAATATAATATTAAGTGCATGTGTGTTTTTACTGTCTGCGTGTATTTGTGAGTTTGTAAGTGACGACAAAATCAAAGTTGGTACTTGGTATTGACGAAGAATGCTATCGATAGTTTCGTACTGTTGGCAATGGTGTTTGCCATAAACATTACAGAAGGTTACAAAAGGATATCTTATTATAGGAACACATATTTTATGGAGGCTGATGCTTACACTAAGCAATATGAACACTTTAATGATTTAAATTGCAAAGTCAATTCATGGGATTGTTGTAGTTATCTATCATTCGTTACCTTAATTATTGGTAATCTCAACAATAGTGTTTCGTAAAACATATAAGATATTGGTTACATCTCATATCGCCTAAACCCATTTCACCTATTTTCAACTTAACTACGGTCGATTCACATAATATGTTCATATCGCATATTGGTCGACTCAACTACTGTTTAACTCACATAAGTTTGATTGAACTAAAATTAATTGCACTAACGGACGAATAGTCTAATGGTTTTTTAAGATATTGGTTGCTTCAACTATGTTTGAAACACCTAATGGACGACTCGCCTACAGTTTATAATGCGCTACGTGCGCTACTATGATTTAACTATTTTTTGGCGTTTCTTATCTTATCCGAACAGCATACCTAGGATTCGGTTCTGTTCGAAATTAACCTAAGCCCATTTATTGTGAAAAATAGATTTTTGTCAGAAAGGTACTGTAAGTATTAAAAATAGATAATATACTGCCTAACCAAGTGAAATTGGTAGAATTCTGATCTGGCACTAGCCGGCCGCTGCCGCAGCACGCTCGCTTTGCTCGCTCGGCTCCTGCGTTGTTTGTCATGTTCTAACCTAAACCTAATTTAGTATAACCCATTTATTGTGACAAATTGTTATTGACAAATACACTAAATATTAAAAATTGAAAATATTCTGCCTTAACCAAGTGAAATTGGTAGAATTCTGATCTGGCACTCGCCGGCGGCTGCCGCGGCACGCTCGCTTTGCTTGCTCGGCTCCTGCGTTGTTTGTCATGTTCTAACCTAACCTAAATCTAATAGTTCAACACAAGGAGATTACAATAACTATGTTAGAATCTTTGAGTTCAACCTTATTCCAACCAATACCAATACCTCTACATAATTATTAAAGTAATATAGCTACAATACTGATACACATTTATTTTGCATTTCTGTAGGTGAATCGTCCGTAATTCAATTGACCGTAGTGAATTGTCCATTAGGCATTTCGTTCATTAGTTATTACGAACTTATGTGAATCGATCTGTAGGTAGATCGATATTATGAACAGTAGGTCTTTTGACCGTAGTTAAGTTGAATATAGTTAAATGGGTTTATTGCTGAATTTATGCTATCAATTAGTCCCATCGATATTATTATAGTAGAGGATTTCAAGGTGATTTTCAACTATGAAAAATTCAGCAACTCTACTCTAGTTGGTAAAAGATGTAATCATCCTTCCTATTAATATTATAAACGGGAAAGTTTGTAAGTACTCGTATGTATGGATGGATGTATGGATGCATGGATGTTTGTTACCTTTTCCCGCCTAAACGGCTGGACGGATTTGGTTGAAATTTGGTAGGTAGACAGACTAGGACCTGGACTAACACATAGGCTACATTTTACCGCGGGAAAATACCTCATTCCCATGGGAAATTCATTTAGCCGCGGGCGAAACCGCGGGGCGGTAAGCTAGTTACAAAATAAATTAGTAATTTAAATTACCTTCGGTTATATCTTCAGATTCTAAAATTTCTTGATATTGTTTGTAAGTTTTCACTCCTCTGAATTTTTCTGGAGCTTTTGTAAGAAAGTCGGGCCACTTCTTGAATAAGTTCAAATCTTTGCCGGGATATAAATTTTTGCCGAAATCTAATTCAACCTAAAATAAGACAAATGTGAGAAAAATTGGCTACACAATTTTCATACAAACTATCATAAAAAAACCGGCCAAGTGCGAGTCTAACTCGCGCACCGAGGGTTCCGTATAATTAACAAAAATAATTTATAATATAGCCTTTATCAAGTAAGAATTTAGAATGCTTTTAGAACTGCATAACGTAAGTTTGTTTGTCGAGGGTTTTTTGTTTTTAGTTCTAAAAAACCTGTACTACTTAGAGACTTATTTTTATTTTTCTGTAAACCTCTATTACCCCTAGTTATTTCAGCCTTTTTGGTTTGCAATCTTCGGAGATAAAGGGGAGGGCGGGGGGAATGGTACTTTTATTTTGCTTTTCTCTAGCTTCAAAAACTAGTAGTTTAAACTACGCAACCTAGAAAAAAACTAAAATCAGTTTAAGATGTGCAAATGAAGCCCTTTCATTTGATATGTCGCTCGGCCCGATTGCTTTGTTTTAAAATTTTCATCCCCCATTTCGACCCCCTTTACGAAAAAACTACTGGATATTTTTAAGCTTTTTAATTAGGTTAAATCTCTAAGGTGGACAACCATTACCTATTTAATACTTTTCCAAATGTCAGTCGATAGCGTTAGTGGTTGCTGAGATATGAATTTGTGACAGACAAAGCCGCAACATAATCCTTTTTTACCATATTGGTACGGAACCCTAAAAACCGACCGGGCTCAATGTAGGACTCCGTAGTTGCCCAATATGCGTAGGTATTTACTTAGATGGAAACTCGATATTAAACGGCTTATAAGAATTAATTTAAAAATGTTACCTAACAAAGTACATTTTTTTGTTCATTTACTATTATTCGTCAACCTGTGAAGCCTACATAGCTGTGATAGTTTCCTTTTAAATTCATTATTTACTACTACTACTACTATGATTTGGCAAGTCACAAACGGTTCTTTAAATTGAAAAATGTCCCCCCCCCATATTAACCGCAAGATCATGTGGCAGAGCGACAGACTGATGGATAAGCGAGATCAATATAGGGCTCCATTTGGATCATGTATAGATAGTACCATAAAATATAAAAAATAGTAACTGTACCAATTTGTAGCCCAAACTCATTTTGAGTATCGGCCATTCCAGAATGAAGTCCTGTATAGATTGCTTGGCTTGAAGGTCTCTCCGTTTTATTCTGTTACACTGCATCCACTTTTCTACGACTTCCGGCCACGGTTCCTTATTGTACTTCAGCCAGATTTTAAGTTCTTCTTCTTTTTCCGACTCTTCTTCAACTTCCAGTACTGTTGAAAAATACAAAAAATCAGAAAGTGACAAAATATCAATGAAGTAAGAAAACAATACAATAATATCCTTGGAGTTACACACACACAGCCCCATCTAGTACCAAACTAAGCAACTAGGCTTGTATTATGGATACCAGATGGTTGATAAATTACACAAATACTTTTTTGTAAATATATACATATTACAAATATGAACAACCACAACTCGTGTACACATGTCCGTATTCATCATTCATAAAAGTGCCCCTAGCGGGATTCGAACCCACAACCGTTGGTTTCGAAGGCAGGGTCACTATCAACTGCGACAATCGGTCGTCAAAACAATGGGACGAATATAAAAAAAACCGGGCAAGTGCGAGTCGGACTCGCGCACCGAGGGTTCCGACTTATTTTTTAAGTTTATAGCGTAATAGTTCGCTCCGTTATAATAATACGTTTATTTTTAGAACCGCAAAACATAAGTTTGTTTGTCGAGGTTATTTGCTTATTTCTATAAAACTATACTAGATAGAGACATAGTTTTATTTTTCCTGTATTATTTAAGTAAACCTCTATCAACCCTAATTATTTCAGATTTTTCGGCTTGCAATCTTCGGAGATAAGGGGGGGGGAGGGAATGGTGCTTTTATTTTGCTGTTTGCTTTATAACTCAAAAACTAAGCGGCCTAGAAAAAAAATTAAATGAGATTTAAGATGTGCAAGTGAAGCCCTTTCATTTGATATGTCACTTGATTCGATTGCTTCATTTAAAATTTTTCACCCCCCTTTCGACCCCCTTTACGAAAAACTACTATATATTTCAACAACATATCAGACAAGCATTGTTTAATACTATACAAATTTCAAGTCGATAGCGTTAGTAGTTGCTGAGATATGAATTTGTGACAGAAAGACAGACTGAGTCACACCATATGGGTTCCTTTTTTACCATTTTGGTACGGAACCCTAAAAAGAAATACAAACAATAAGAATAGAACAAGACAAGAAATATATTAAAATGTAAGAAAGAACCCAGTAAAATTTTGGAGAGCAACATAAGTTAAGGTGCTCCCACACTGCCGTTAGAAAATGTTAAGTAACGTTAGTAAACATTTGTTAGCAAATACCCAATTTGGTATTTGTTAGTAACAAACATTTTATAACGGCAGTGTGGGAGCACCTTTATAATAACATTATTGCGTCGATAAATATCCTACCATCAATATTCTGTAGAGCTGCACCATCTTCATTGTCAGGTCTTTTCATTTTTTGCAATAAGCCGCTTTCTCTCAATTCTCTTCTTTGATTATGGTATCTGTCCACTAATTTGCCTCTAGCAGGTATATACGATTTTCCGTTTCCAAATTTCTGGCTCGGAACATAATATGTTTCCTGAAATCAATCACTTTCTAAATAAAGATTTACTATAATTATACCTACTCTTAAGCATGTTGTAGACGATGAGCAAGTGCAAAAGATGGACACTAGGTCTTGTAGTAGGTAATTACCTACTGGATAGTAGGTATACAGGGTGGAATTTTGTAATGCCACCTGAAGGGGAAGTACTCTTAATAATGTAGATAGAAAATTTTACTCAAAGAAAACATTCCTTTATTTTTGAAAAGAAAGAAAACGTTAGTTAAGTTGCACCCTGTACTTTTATTGCATCGCTCGTTAGGGTCAATTATAAGGATGAAATCTCTTTAATAAACTTCATAAATTAAATGAAAGGAAAACAATGAAATCTTAAATTATTAATTCAATGGGTCAAGTTAAAGCACTTTTACTCAAAGATCCATCTGTTTACTTATGTTATTAATTAATAATTATCATTGACGTCATTTATCCATTAAAATGACGAATTACTATTTAGATAAGACGATTGCAATTTGCACGTGTTTGTAATGCAGACTCCTTTCTTAGATGCGACATAACTGCGTGTGTGACGTAGTTTAAATATGGAATGTTACATTTGAAAATATATTTTCATCTGTTATTCAAAGTTTTTGTAAATAATTAAAATAATTTAAGATTTCATTGTTTTCCTTTCATTTATGAAGTTTGTTAAAGAGATTTCATCCGTATAATTGACCCTAACGATCGATACAATAAAAGTACAGGGTTACAACTTTTACATATTTTAGTCGGTTCGATTACCGGGTGCGGCAAGCGAATTTTTAAAAATCTTTGAATGCAGTTTTCTTTCTTTTCAAAAATAAAGGAATGTTTTCTTTGAGTAAAATTTTCTATCTACATTATTAAGAGTACTTCCCCTTAGGTGGCATTACAAAATTCCACCCTGTATACTTACTTGTGCTTGAGCATCGTCTGCAAGAAATATTACTACACTAATAAGTCTTCTACTAGGTATAGGAGTACTATCTACATAATAGGACCTAGAGAAGAAGCCAAAATAATGATCGATTTATTATTGCATGTTATGTAACCTGGCATTCTGATGGGTATATTGCTTCAATTTGTTTAGCGATAGAAACAAAATCTTCTTTCGTCATAGTTATTTGTTTATTCATGAAGTAATCAACTATTACTTTCGTGAGCATATTTCTGGTTTTTGTATCTAAACTTTTCTTATCTTGTGCTTTGAGACAAATTTTTCCCGAATTGCATCCCTCCAAGATACTTTTAAGGTTAACTGACTATAAAAAAGGAAAAAAATTCAAGAAATAATAATAAACACCCATAGTTTTTCGACGTCTACGGTTAAAAATAGTAGGCCAAATACACACGTGTCACTACTCCACTTCGACAAGTCTATCTACATTTACGGTGTACAATTTCCTTGAACAATTATTAACTCATTTTAACACAAATAACTTATTGCACACCAAACAATTTGGATTCACCCGGGGTCGCTCAACAACCGATGCAAGTGTTGACCCCATTGGACATATATTTGATGCCTGGGAGAACTCACAGGATGCAGTTGGTGTATTCTGCGATCTTTCCAAGGCGTTTGATTGCGTCCGGCATGATATTTTGATAAAAAAACTACGTCATTATGGCGTACAAGGTCAAGCACTCCAACTTATGGAATCTTCAAGTGATACATGTATCCAACGAAAAAAAAAACATTTTTTGATTTTTGTTTTTTTTTTATAAGAGGTGAATGATTCCACTTATTATATTAAATATGAAAAAACATACCGATTTCCGTTTCTCGCTCTTGGTGTCGCTCTTGTCGTTTTCCGGATTTGAAGAACTCCCACTAATGATTGAATTATCTGATTGCAAGGATTCCGTGTCTAATGAACATGTATTCTAAAAATAAGTAAGTGTATATACATTGTAATTTACCAATTACCTCTTTATAACATCATACTTAATAACTTTGTTCTATCACTCTTCAAAATTCACGAAAAATAATTTCGACTTTTCTACATAGCAGTCAATCTAATCGAACATTTTGTATGAAAAGTGGAATCTTTTTTTCGCGAATTTTTAAAAGTTACAGAACCTCGTCATGAGTGACCTGGTGAGAAGAAGCACCAATGTAAAAAAAACGCTGTTTATAACAATTTTTTTCAGTATGCAAACCGTTTAATTTGATGTAAATAATAAAAAATCTAATATAAATAAATAATAAAACAAAACTTTTCTAGATGGTATTTGTCTGTCTGGATACCTCTCACTGTACCACTGTAGAGCTAAATTGCAATTCTTGTTGTTTGAAAAGTAAGCTTCTAATAAATCGAAATGTTCTTGATACGCCATTATTACAGAATTACGGAATGAAAGCAAAACAAAACATAATTTGAAATTCGAACGAATACTTCTTTTTTATAGTTTTTAAAAATGTTATCGTTCGATTTTCAAATTTGTTGCCCCGCGTTGCAAAAAAAGTACGTTCCATTATTAAACTTTTCGTCAGAACGAACGTCTAGTGTAAGAAGGAATCGTGGTGTGCATAGATTTATTATTACCATTTATTTGGCGATTTTGTTATCCAATACTTCAACAAGGTACTTAGAGATAAATAACATTAGCTAGCAAGCTTGTATTTCATACGATGTCTTTAGATGTTAAAGAGATAAGAAAATTATAACGTGTCATTTACTTGTTAAAAGTGAACAGTACTAGGTATTGTTAATAAAAAACTTGTAATAAATATTCAATTTCATGGGTATCTCGTACAACAGATGAGTGTAAGACCAAATGTTTATTAGACAAATTTTATCCTGAACAATAATCCTACCGATTCGTATAATAAAATAGCGAGGGTTTATTTTTTTATTTTCAGTTTTCAGTATTCCCGGGTGAGACAAGCAAAATTAAAAAAATTTTTAAATGCAGTTTTGTTTCTTTTTAAAAATAAAGGAATGTTTCCTTTCAGTAAAATGAGCTAACTAAAGGATTTAAGGTAGTTCCCCTCCAGGGCCCATAGATTTTTTCCACCCTGTATATTACTTGAAATGTCTAATCCAAATACAAGAAAGTCAAGTTTTGTGCCGAAATGTAAAAGCACAACCACTATGCACCGGAAAAGTTATGTATGTTTGCGAGGTTAAGTTATGTTACATAACTTATGTACCTAGGTAGGTACTTTGTACACAAAAGTAATGAGATAAATTACATTTGATTTCGAAACAGTTGTTAGGTGGCAAAAATGTAGCTTTTTCATTTTTACTCCTCGCATTTCAGCGGCAACAAAATCACTATTTCTTAAGTTGTGGGCAACCATAAGACCATCTATTTTAGGTAGATTATCCGATTGCCCTTTTTCAAATCCTTCTCCATGGTATTGAATATAGGTATACACTATGAAAGTTACAGCAAAGACGAGGCAAAACCAAATACAATCTACTAACGAATGTACTAATGAATCTACTAGCGCAAAGTACCTACGTTATTACAAACTGCATCCAGCCGGGTAAAGTTACCTACCGAGCAGGCGCGCGGAAGGAGTGTTGACCTATGTCGTATTGTCGTCCGTCACACAGTGGCTGGGCGTTCGAG
Organism: Oegoconia quadripuncta; assembly: GCA_949316235.1. NCBI lineage: Eukaryota > Metazoa > Arthropoda > Insecta > Lepidoptera > Autostichidae > Oegoconia > Oegoconia quadripuncta. The sequence continues at coordinate 48,265 of CASGFV010000002.1, forward strand.
CGGCAAAATATATATTTACGGGAGTTTTATATGTGTGTAAAATCTAAACTATTTTTAAACTATTTTCTAACTCATATTGTTTAAATGGGCAATTAGGGATATACCAGCTCGACCTGATGATCTTCGATTAGTCATTTATTGGTAATCACACCAGCTTTTTCTGTAGAGGAATGAAAAAGCGCACTTTTCCATACATATCCAAATTGCATGTAACTACTAACCACGCTGCCACGACCTCGCCGCAACGAGCGGCGCGACAACTGAACTCAATAATCACTGCGCGCTGTCTTAATATCGGCTACTCGGTTCATCGTCACGACAACGCAATGATTATTGAAATTGCTTGCTGCGCCGCCCGTCGCGGCGAGATCGTGGCCGGGCGGGACGTCTAAATAAACGAGTATATTATGCAGGTTGCGTTTGTTGCTATTTATCATAATTACAAAAAACTACTGAAGCGATCGTACTGAAATTGCAATGGAACCAATTTCACGCTATTCCATTTCATTTACAAAAAGAATCACACGAATCGGCCTCCAAATCTGGGAGTTATCGGTGAATATACATAAAACAAAAAACATACAGCCGAACATAGAACCTCCTCCTTTTCCTTTTTGGTCGGTTAAAAAAAGTAGCGAATTTCGAAAAGTCGTAGACAATTTCAAAAAATTATTCTCTCAATTTGCACTCGTCCGAAAGATATGCAAATATCATCGGATCGATTTTTTATTATTTACTTACATCAAATTAAAACGGTTTGCATACTGAAAAAAATTGTTCAAAACAGCGTTTGTCAAAGTGCTACGGTAGGTAGGTATATGTAACGTGGGACAACGTGTCCAAACATGAAAATTTATCTCTATATTTAGCAACTTTGTTCAGTTCAGTATTCTGAAAATCTTGTTTTATACTTTTTCAGCGTCGTTTTTTGTCGTAGTTGGGTTTTAGTTTTTTTACTTTTTATTATTTGTACTATTTTGGTGTTAAAGTGTATTTGTGGCGCATAATATTAACAAAAGTTAAATTGATGAACTAAAAATGCTACTAATATATATACATTCTAAATGTACAAGTAAAGCGCTTTCAAATGATACCAAACACGGCATATTTATCTTAACTTTATTTTTTTACTCTGTATGTTTTGTCCGCTAGAGGGCGCCACATTAGATTTTGTGAAACCCCATAACCAGCCTATAACCAGCGGACAATTAAGACGCTTCTAATGATATGTCATTTGTCGAATTCTGATAAGTAGTTTAGAAGTTACGAGGGAACAGATGAACATACATACATACATAGCCTGTCAAAATCATAACCCTCCTTTTGCTTTGCCGTAGTCGGGTAAAAAGGACTTACCAGAGACTTAGTTTCATTTTTGAATTCTTGCAATCCGGTCCTTATTTTAATGCGATCTTTGATTTTTGGGGCCAGTTCTTGTATGTCAGATTCGGTCATGTTTTCCAAACAGTAAAGATCAATATCGTTATCTGAAATCAAAAAATTATTTGTAATAGCTACCATAAGTAGTAGACATCAGTTAGAGGAACTCAGTTGCTTGTATTGTGTTTCGGACGGCTCGGCCGCCACTACCTAGTAGGCCTAAAATACGTTCTAACCTAATAGAATAGATTTTTGGAAATCTGCGCGAACGAGGAAATCAGGTCCCTGATCCCAGCGGGATTCGCCTCAATTAGACCAGAGCTGGGCACCCAAAATATAGAAAAAATTACACAAGACACCCCATCCCCTTATGCCAACAGATAGGTACTAAATTTTAACCTTATTCCTGTGCACAGATGAATAAGTAACCTACTTTCCAGCGTTAGCGTCAGACACAATCCTCAGCTTTAGTAAAAATTGGTAATAGGTATGTCTATGCCTCTATGCATTTTCACTTCGCACTAGATTAAAACGATTACGTACGTAGGTATCGATGGCATCTACTGAATGCGGCCACTGACTGATTGATTGACAGACAACGCGCAGTCAAAACTGAATAGAGGTTTGAAATTTGGAGGAACTAGCTAGAAGTGCATTAGGAACTTAGAGTATACATAAGCTAATAGCTTTAGGTTATGTATACACTAAGATTAGGAAAGTTAAGACTTACTTACCTTGAAATGTCTTTTGGACATCTTCACTGACACCCCAAGATGATAATAATTCGATGATGAAAACGGCATTTTCGGACTCGCTGAGGGGCAGGGCGGCGGCGGCCATGCCAAAAGCCTTATAAATATAATTTTGCGAGCGCGCACGCATACGCATTTGCCGAAAGCTCGCTGAAAAATGGCGGGCGGACGAACGAAACCGCCACCCACACACACACCCGCCATGCACCCGCCCGTCCCGCGTCTCGCTTACCGCAGTGTTGCCACCAGTCGACTTTAAAAAGGGCTACAGGACCTGTTAATATTTTCGTGGTTTCATTTCATTACTTTGTTTAGATTGATTAAATGTGTATTCCTAGGACCAATCATCACTTTATATGTAATAGGGTAACCACATAACCTATTGAAAAACTTTTGTTTGAGGTAGTCTTTAAAATGAGGAAACTAAGACATGGATCGATATATTAGATTCGATTTATATACATATAGGTAGGTACTTAACTCACTTCTCAGACAAATAAAAAAGATAAATAGAAGTAATGCCGCAAAATTCTAATGTTAAGCCAACTTCCGTAAATACACAGCTCACACAATAAAAAAAAAACATAATTACCTAATATGCAGCGATGAGATAAGTACAAAAACTTGAAAAAATACGAAAAGAAAGAGTATGGTCTCGTTGTTGGCTTCACTTTTGATGTTTGCTGTACATCTATCCGAGGCTCACTTTAACCATACATTATCTTATACCTTTTATATTATACTAGCGATTATCCCGCGGCTCCGCCCGCGTGAAATGTTATTCGTCGACCCACCAATGAGTAGTGGGTCCACGGGTCCAGAGGGGAATCTAATAAGCTGGTATGGAATAAGTTCGTTAGAGATTCTATAGCGATTGTTATATAAATCCCTTCAGTGGTTAGAGTTCATACACCATGATTTATGAGGGTAACTAAGCTAATCAAATAACTTCACAATAATCTCTGTTCCTAATAATAAAAAGCACCTACATACATATATACTTCCGACCTTTATTCCAAAGTTTAATGTTTGAAAAAATATCCACATTCCACCTTTCGAAATATACAGAACACGTGACAGGGGGTGAGCCCATCGCCTTTGCAACGTGCAAAGCTATAAGATGTTGTGTTGTGGTATGTCTCTTAGTGGCCTTTTACGGAAACCACACGGCACAATAATAAAAATATTCTTAGGTGAGTGTGCGATTAAATTGTACGATATTATTCCACCATCTCCTTTCCATCTTCAGACGTTAGGCGCGGGGAGGTTTTCCTTTCATGTTGTCAACATATACTGAACATCCGCACTAAGCGCTTCGCTACTGCTGGGGTATGGAACTTCCTACCGCCATTGGTTCGCCCTGAGGTTCTCCCCTGCCACTCTTATAATCTTGGTTTCTGAGTGAATAGACATTTACTTGTTTGTGGGATGCCGACCCCGGCGCCCGTTGCTCCGCGGGTTCCCCTCCCTTGCTCTGTGCAAGTACATTTGTTGCCCAACTGTTTGTTCTTCGTTAAACTGTGCTATTACTATATCGTTATGATAGACACCACATACCATTTGTTGGATTAAAATGTTTGCCAATGGTGATATTATGCACGGACCCCTCAGGGCACGAGTTCTACTCGTACTTGTCCGTATTTTTTATCATACATTGCGATTAAACTTATGAAATCTAAAACAAAAGTTATTGTCAATATAAATACAATAGTAATTGCCACTGCTAAGTAGTTTACGAGTAATAATCGGAGGAGACAGAATTCATCTGGCAACACTGCATAAGATTCGCAGCCGAGTCCGCGATCACGCGCGGCGCACGAGAATCGCGACGCCTGTACTGGACGAAGTAGAGGTGGAGCCTCTAATAGTAAATTGCACAAAAGAAATGGCGACTCTTGCGCAACGCAGTATAGTGCAATTCAGTTCGCACAGCGCTACCAACTAAAATTTTTAAACACCTACATTGTCCGTCCCTTTCTATCGCGTAAATCTATCTCTTATGACGCGGCACGTGTAACAGTAGGGTTGTCTCTTTTTCGGATTTTAGGAGTCTACGTATGTAAGTATGTAGTTTTGATGTTCCTCCCTAGTGCCTAAACTAATAACCTACTACCACAGATTAGATACTAGTTACTACGTAACAGATAAATCACTCCTATATAAAAGCTAAAATACCTAGGTAACTCCGTTATATTAGCCTACACAAGACGCTGCAAGAAGAAATGGCCGAGAGTCGAGATTATCGTGTCGTGTGCCTACACCGCGTGAGTCCTTCATCGAGCGAAATTGTTACCTACGGTTGTAAAAACATAAATTAAACAAAATGGCTGGCGTGAAACTTAATTTTTATTATTTATGAATGGGAAGTAATTAATTGTTTAGCCGTAAAGCGAAGTAAGCGGTTGACTTAAATGTGCTTTAATTTTATAAAATGATCTTTAATTTGTTTTCCATCTTTGAACTCACGGTAATTGAATTTTACTGTAGAAAATATTCTGAATCGTGTGAATAATTTTATTAAATAATCTTTTGGAAAACAGAGGCAAGGTGGAATAAAATAAATTTTTTGTAGCTTATTCATTAAAGTGCTTCCCGGCCGGTTCATCAAGACTTGATCAAAATTATTCAAAAAAGAAATGTACGCGCGGTCAGTCCCGCGTGCGGTAGCCCTCTGTCGGTCGATCAGCTCGGTTACGAGCTACATAGCGGTAGGTACATACATAGCGCGAGACCGTGAGCACGGTAATACTATCTACCAGTATTGTAACTTCATATAAACGGACGAAGCGCGAGTATACTGCGCGCCTCGGATCTTGGCATGCGCTCGGCATGCAACAGTCGCGAATGTGCCGCACTGATATACGAACGGTGTGTTGTTTTTAACCAAGTAAAAGATATTCCTTTTTCTCCTCCCTGTCCATGTTTCCAAAAACAATATTTAATTAGCTTTATATTCGAATGCATATTTTTTATACTATTAAATCACTACATAGTATAAAACAAAGTCGCTTTCTCTGTCCCTATGTCCCTTTGTATGCTTAAATCTTTGAAACTACGCAACGGATTATGATGCGGTTTTTTTTAATAGATAGAGTGATTCAAGAGGAAGGTTTATATGTATATAATGCATGCATAACCCGTGCGAAGTCGGGGCGGGTCGCTAGTTTAATAATAAAGCATTTCGTACGTCTCAGTGTAGGCGCAAATATTTTTCGGTCACAAATTTATAAGACTAATTTGTTATTGAGTCTTAAATCAATCATAATTATTACAAGCATGGTTTTTTAATTAAATCTACTAATCAAAAAACAACATGCATTTTTATTGAACACTCCCTATTTCATTCACGACGTATTTTATTTCTTTAAACAAATATATTTACAATCACAAAATACATTTACAAAAATAGCTAGAAACTCAAAGTAGGCAGATATAATTATAATACTGTAGGTGGACAGCCCTATCGCGTGTTTACGTACTGCGCGGCTGTAGGCATTTATTTCAAAAATAGGGCCGAGTTACAATACTGGTAGATAGTATTTATTACTATTACCGTGCCTTGAGCGAGTGACGGGGGCCTGGTATTAAGTACCTAGCTAGTATGATAATTTACGTATGAAATATGAATATTACATGTAAAGTTAAAGTGGCAGGTCTCGCAGGAGGCAGGGACCGGACGAGCGGATTAATTTTCAAAACCCTTTGAAGGGGTTTCCCTTACGATCAACTAACCTTTTATTTGGGACACTTGTTGCAATACTTAGCTAATTTCAATAAAAAGCCGATTGACAAGCAAGCCTTAGCGATATCGAAAGGGTAAGAGCTAACTTAGCCTTTAATGGCTAACCCGAATGTTTTAATGGTTTCCACTTGGTAAAAGGGTACCTATTTGCCTCCGCCGCGCCCTCTCCTATGTTATTTAGCAGTGTGCCTGCCGGGCAGGCTAGGCTAGGCATCTTCTTCATTCACTTCATTGGTCTTACTTGGTGGGACGCGCGCGTAGGTACCTACTTACTTCAGTATTCCAGCCCGGTTGTGAATTGATACAATTATATAAAATAAAACTGCTAGATACTTAATTTTTAGTAAATAATAATAGTGGCTAAAAAAATAGAATACGGAAGTGTTCGTGCAAGTTTTAAAAGGAAATACGTTCCGGATAGGTACAGAAAATTCTCTCCCGCAAAAATGAGCATCCGTGACGTAGGTACCTAGTAAACAAACACAAACAAGCACCCAGCAGGCCCCGCCCCGCTGTTACTGATGTAAGACTTTAAAATAATGACGATAAGTTATATTTTTCACGATTCGATAATCGGGCGGCTTGCCTTTGTTCGCCTTTGAGTCGCCGAAATCACCGCCACAAGTCCAGGGTTCGCTCTTACCGTGTTACGCATAGTGTCCAAACTTGCTTGAATTAATATGTTGGTTAGCGCTTACGAATACTGTCAGAATGGGTTAGTCGATCGTTATAGCTTTTTATAATGGATTGCAAAAATTTTAATTATTGATTGGGAAAGCTAATGAAAGGGTTTCCTTTTAAGAAGCTTAGCTAAAAAGTATCCAGCAAAATCATAGGGGTTTTTAATTAAATTAAAAAATCCTAGCTCTTCAAAACCCGGGTAAAAACCCATTAAATGGAAAACGCTACCGGTCCCTGCTCCTGCGACCTGCCTGCGTATTTGGTGAATTAACTACCCACAAGGCCTTTCTAAATAAGAATCAACTGTGATTATGATAGGGTACCTAGGTACCTACCTATATTGTCATTACAATATCTGCCTATATATTTATTCATAAAGGGAGGTTCAGGCATAAGAATATGTACTTGGAACTTCATACCTAAACTGAAAAAGGCTTAAGTATATAGTTTTACCAATATTAATTTAAAGTCTCTCTAATAATGTTATATTTTTATAATATTCTACTTAGGTACTCCATAAAAACAAATTTGAAAAATGCAGCCAAGTTCGATACGAACAAACGACATGCGGGGTTGTTGGCTCCGTCGCATCGTTTTGAGATCTAAAGAAATGCTATACAGGAACGTAGGTACAGCATTCTTCATTTTTTCCCAATGAAACAAAAACGCCCTCGAGCGCAAGTAGGGTCAGACCGGGGACGGTTGAAACAAGTTTATTATAATTATTATTTATTATTTCTTTATTTATAACAAAAGTTTAAGTTGGTATTGATATCGATTTAGGAAAATGTCATAATGCGACTTCACTTCTTATTTATGTTTCACCTATCACTTAAGAATTCCCCAACCGAGTAATATGCCTTGTCATAAAGGAAACTTTTTAATTTATTTGTGAAAATGTTTAAAGATGTGGAATTCCTAATATCACTACCTATTTATTTTATTAAAAATCTTTGGACCACTATACCAAAAACTCTGGTCAGATTTTTTAAGTCTTAACGGGTAGCGTTAATTTATCCTTGTTACGCGTGTCTAGATTGTGGGAGTCTTTATTTGTCTTAAATTTGTCCCGATTCACATATATTATACCAGTTTGGCAATCTCGAGTATACAGGGTGGAAAGTTTCAATGGGGCACGCCAAGGGAGGTACCTTCATCGTTGCAGCTACAAGAATTTGGTCTCAGGAGACTGTCCATAATTTTTCAAAAAAATTTCATTCCCATTCACAGATTTTCAAAAAAATGTACGGTTAGCAAGAAAATTACCATTTTTCACAAAAAAAAAATTTTGATGCTAATCGATCCTGTTTCGTATGCTGATCAAAAAGTTCTATGGGACCAACTGAAGTTTCAGTATACTATAGACAAGTCAGAAATCAAAAAAAAAACTTTTCCCATACATATGCAGTCAATTAATTTTGTTTCACTTGGAACTTACGTAACCTCGATAGTTTTCTGAAAAAAGATTTACTTACCTACCTAGTTCAAATTCAAATAAGCTTTAAATTTCGAACTTTGTTTTCTTTTTATAATGCGTACTTTCTTTTGTTGCTTATGTCAAAATCTGATTGCGTGTGTGTGCTTTTGCGAGTAGGTGCTTTTAGTTATTATTTTTTGCAAAAATGAGCTCAAATTCTAAACGTTTAGACTTGCTGGAAGCTTATTTTGTAAATAATAAAAATTCATTTGCTGCGTTGCAATGGTACAGGAGGAGATATCCAAATCGACATGTACCAACCAGAAAGGTTATTACAAACCTTATAAGAAACTTAGCCGAAGGTGGTTCTTTTAAGAAGAAATCTGTACGTCAACCATTTGTTTTAGACGAAAAGGGTTGGCAGATATACCTAGGACAGTAATATCTATCACTTGACGTAGATGTGAGGGTACGGATGACCACCTTCTCGGGTGTCTGCCAAGTACTTCCGGCCAACTTGGGACTGGCAGACAAGATGATTTTATGCCTACCAATGAACTGTTAACTTATGGCATGTAGGTCGCGTTCCGGTATCTGATCACGTAGAATCCGATGTCATTTCGCTGCCGGAAGTAGGACATTTTCTCGCAGTTCCGGCCAATTTAAGCTTGGCAGACAAACTCAGTAGTACTTGTTAGAGTCATGGGCAACACCTACATCCTATCCTGTATCGGTATCTTATCACGTAGGTAGACTCACTATCGCCGCTCGTACTAACAGCAATGTCACCTCAGCTGGAAGAAGAACTTATAAAATTGACAACAAACGAGCATTCAAGAAACGAGCATATTTCTTCCTTAATGTCGGCAACGCCACTGAGGATCTTCCGTTTCCGTAGATGGTTATGGGCAGCGGTGATACTTACCATCAGGTGCGCCTCTTGCTAGTTTGCCCACCTCTTCAATAAAAAAAAACGAGGAATTAAAAATCAAGTTCAAAAATGGATACCAAGAATTTTGGCTATAAAAACCGATCCTGCAATTGTACTCTGGATTGTGGTCATCGTTCAACGATTCTTGATAGCATTCCTATCGTTATATTTGTGTGAACGTGGATTGTGGAATGTATTCATGGGATTGTAGGTATCTGTCATTACCATAATTAATTTTACGAGATATGACTTTAGTACACGAACTTTATTAATCTCAATAATCGTGTTTCGTAACACAAATAAGTTGACACTTCAACAATTCAGACGCGTATACTCAACAGCTTCTGTTTGGTAAAGTCAATTCATGGGATTGTAGGTATCTGTCATTACCATAATTAATTTTACGACATATAGCTTTAGTACACGAACTTTAGTAATCTCAATAATGGTGTTTCGTAATACAAATGAGTTGACACTTCAACAATTCAGACGCGTATACTAAACAGCTTCTGTTTGGTAAAGTCAATTCATGGGATTGTAGGTATCTGTCATTACCATAATTAATTTTACGAGATATAGCTTTAGTACCTACACGAACTTTAGTAATCTCAATAATGGTGTTTCGTAATACAAATGAGTTGACACTTCAACAATTCAGACGCGTATACTCAACAGCTTCTGTTTGGTAAAGTCAATTCATGGGATTGTAGGTATCTGTCATTACCATAATTAATTTTACGAGATATAGCTTTAGTACACGAACTTTAGTAATCTCAATAATGGTGTTTCGTAATACAAATGAGTTGACACTTCAACAATTCAGACGCGTATACTCAACAGCTTCTGTTTGGTAAAGTCAATTCATGGAATTGTAGGTATCTGTCATTACCATAATTAATTTTACGAGATATAGCTTTAGTACACGAAATTTAGTAATCTCAATAATGGTGTTTCGTAATACAAATGAGTTGACACTTCAACAATTCAGACGCGTATACTAAACAGCTTCTGTTTGGTAAAGTCAATTCATGGGATTGTAGGTATCTGTCATTACCATAATTAATTTTACGAGATATAGCTTTAGTACACGAACTTTAGTAATCTCAATAATGGTGTTTCGTAACACAAATAAGTTGACACTTCAACCATCCAGACGCGTATACTCAACAGCTTCTGTTTGGTAAAGTCAATTCATGGGATTGTAGGTATCTGTCATTACCATAATTAATTTTACGAGATATAGCTTTAGTACACGAACTTTAGTAATCTCAATAATGGTGTTTCGTAATACAAATGAGTTGACACTTCAACAATTCAGACGCGTATACTAAACAGCTTCTGTTTGGTAAAGTCAATTCATGGGATTGTAGGTATCTGTCATTACCATAATTAATTTTACGAGATATAGATTTAGTACACGAACTTTAGTAATCTCAATAATGGTGTTTCGTAATACAAATGAGTTGACACTTCAACAATTCAGACGCGTATACTCAACAGCTTCTATTTGGTAAAGTCAATTCATGGGATTGTAGGTATCTGTCATTACCATAATTAATTTTACGAGATATAGCTTTAGTACACGAAATTTAGTAATCTCAATAATGGTGTTTCGTAATACAAATGAGTTGACACTTCAACAATTCAGACGCGTATACTAAACAGCTTCTGTTTGGTAAAGTCAATTCATGGGATTGTAGGTATCTGTCATTACCATAATTAATTTTACGAGATATAGCTTTAGTACACGAACTTTAGTAATCTCAATAATGGTGTTTCGTAACACAAATAAGTTGACACTTCAACCATTCAGACGCGTATACTCAACAGCTT
>CASGFV010000003.1:0-32541 GCA_949316235.1 Oegoconia quadripuncta
ACATAACACCTAGGCGGTATAAATAATAATAAATATCCTTAGACATTCACAGTAAGCAACTATAGGCTTGTGTTGTGGATACCAGATGGTTGATATACTACATAAATACATTTTTTTTTGTAAATAAATGCTTATTATAAATGAAAACATCCATAACTCGAGTCACATGTCCGTATTCATCACACCCGATTCGAACCCGCAGCCTTTTGGTATAGTGGTCAGAGTTGCTAACCACTACACCAAACAGGTCGTCAAAATTAGTAGATTGGGAAACAATATACAACAAATATTCGGTATTGGAATACTATCCACAACAATTAACTTGTAGAAGATAAGTTGTTCCAATTATAGATTACCTATAAGGGTGACATAGTCTGTCACAGATGAAGCTCTCCATAAACAAAGATTTAAAAAAAACTAATTAACTGGAAACAGAAAATGTAGAAAACCCACGAGATTACTTAAGCTTCATCATCATCAGCCCGTAAACATCCCACTGCACGGATATAGGCTTTCCCTCGTATATGAAGGAGTATGGGCCGTAGTCCACCACGCTGGCCCAATGCGGGTTCTTCACATGCCTCAGAATTTTTATTTCTCAGGCATGCAGGTTTCCTCAAGATGTTTTCCTTCACCGTTTGGGAGCAGTCGGATAAATGTACAAATTGGGAGACCGCGTCTAAACCGCTGACCAACCGACGCTCCTCACTTAAAGTAGATATTATTTCGTAAGTATTGCTCATTCAGGCAGACTTCCCAAAGCAGAACAAGCAAGAAACTAAGGGATGGCTCTTTTTAAAGAAGTATTTTATAATTTATTTTCAACAACGAAAAAAATTAAATAATGGACTGAATATCGCTGCGCAGTTCATGTCTTCTTGTCATCTATGTAATAATCCATGTTATCCTGATACACCAAACCAGTAGTGTTAAAAGCTAAACGGCTTAACCGATTTCCATTAAACATAGCTAGAAACCTACCCCGAATTTAAATAAAAAAAAAATACGCGTTAAATTATGGTAACATCCAAATACATTGTGCAATAAAGTGTATTTGTATTGTATTGTACACCATTAATTTCGAAACGGCTTAACCGATTTTCATCAAACTAGATACTTCCTGACAAAGACTGAACACATATACGCGACACACTGATTACTTTTAATTCATTTAGTACATAGGTATCTTTTTATTTTATATGTATTTTAATTATTTACGAATGGGACCAACTTCGATACTCTCTTGGTCTCTACATTGGCTCTACAGGCGCCTTTTCTCGATTGGTATGCTTTAGGTCACCTTTAGGTATACACAGCTAGGACCCTCTCTACCTCAAATGTAGTGCAATGGTGAAACTAAACTGAGGAGAATTATTAAATCGACTTCCATGTAAGTACAAAAAATAAAATTTGAATGTAACATTAGTTCCTGGAACCAAATGAAGCTCGAGTAATTTAACAGATTTGGCACGAGCCGATTACCTATCACGCGACCGGCTGTTAGGTCGGTTGGTCTTTGTGCATTTATTTTGACGACCTGTTTGGTGTAGTGGTTAGGAACTCTGCTACTATACCAAATGGTCGCGGGTTCGAATCCCGATAGGGGCATATGTTTGTATGATGAATACAGTACAGACATGTGTTCCCGAGTTATGGATGTTTTTCATTTATTTATGTATTTATTTACAAAAAAAAATGTATTTGTGTAGTTTATCAACCATCTGGTATCCATAATACAAGCCTAGTTGCTTAGTGTGGTGTGTATGATGAATACACACATGACATGTATTCCCGAGTTATGGACGTTTTTCATTTAGGTATACATGTATTTATTTACAAAAAAAATGTATTTGTAGTTTATTAACCATCTGATATCCATAAGGATACCATATGATTATATATTGTGTTATCACAAGCCTACTTATTACTTATTGTATGCTTACTGTTTTTGCAAAGACATTTATTATTTATATATTTATTAAAGTTCTAAAACCTGTCAAATATCGTCACAAATACGATACCTATTAGATACGTAAACGGAAATAATGTGAACTGTATTAGTAGGACAGGGTTTTGAAAAATTAAGGGGCCGTGTTGATTCGGCAACAGGAATAGAACCAACTTTTTTAAATATATTTTTTAAGCACGACGGGTTCGTACTTGACCTCAATCACACCTGATGTTAAGTGAAGATGAGGTCGAAGGTGGAAGCGTACTGACCCGGAAACCCCAACACATTTGGGGGATTGGCTATCTTATCGCTAACAACCGGAACACAACAATGCTATTAACAATGCTGCTTGGCGGCAGATTTAGATAAGATTTTTAAAATGCCCTACCACCAACCAAACCGAGTACTTAAACATGTACCCCGCTGGGGATCGAACCTGTTGTTTACATTGAGCCACGGAGGACCTCCGCCAAAAAACACCTATAGACCGTTTTAACGGCGGTAGGCCCCCTTGTCACTTGTGTGTGCATGTCTGTATATTTCGGAAAATTAAATATTTTGGTGAATGTTGTTTCAAGGATTAATCTTTTAATGTTTGAAACACCCAAATGCTTTTTGCCCATGGATCGACCAGTAGAACTCGGCGATCGGACCACGGGCAATAAACGTTAGTTTGGAATATCCCTGAGCACCCCACTTGGGATAAAGATCGTGTCATTATATATTTATAAAAATATTAGTAGGTAAACAAATCATGCATTTATCTTCATTTACTGTAGTCTTAATTAAGACCCTCTTATTCATAAAAAATTACAAACGCTTTATAAGCCTCTTTTAGTTAACGTATGTTTTGTCACTTTCTTTCATTACAACATTTTATTATGAACGACAGAGACAAAACGCGTTAATATCTACAAAATGGCCCTAGTTGGAAATAAATAAAATCGCCGATTATGTTATAATAAATATAATCTAAAAGTCACACGGCTGGCTGACAGACAGCCATACAACAGACGAACATAAAATTCAACGACAATGTAAAAAGGATGGTTCAAATAGAATCTCTAACACATTATTCATAAAAATTTCGTGGCTAAAAATCATCTTACAAACTTTAGGAAAAACAACAGTTTCTTCTTCTATACATTACATTATGTGATCTGACAAAGGGTGAAGAGACATTTCATCATCGGCTACATCGTCATTTTCCATGAAATGAGATTGTGGTCAAACGCGACTCCACTCATAAATACACAAAACGATACCACAGACAAACATAGACTTTAATCTTATAATTTCTCATTGCGTCGGGGCAACAAAGGGAAACACTCGGCGAGGAAGTTTAAACCAGATACATGTCAACGAAAAAGCAACGTCATTAACCGATGTGTTTAACAGGTTTTTGTCGTCGATAGCAGACGGATGAGAGGCTTGCACAATGATGGGAGTTCCGTATTACTCAGAGGTTGGTTAGCATGGAGTTGGTAGCTACTGTATAGGAGAAAGCCCAATATTTTCAAATATAAGTAATTATCCGCCTCCGTGGCTCAATTTAAAATATTGGATTTACGATTCGGAGGTCGCGGGTTCGATCCTCAGCGGGGTATGTGTTTAAGTTTTTTTTTGTTTTTTGTTTTTTTTATGGACACTTACACCAATCATCTAGTCACCAAACTAAGCGAAGCTTGTGCTATGGAAACTAGATAACGGATAAACATACATAAATATTTATATAAACATCCATGACTCGGGAATAAATGTTTGTATTCATCACACAAACATTTACCCCTCGCGGGATTCGAACCCGCAACCGTTGGTTTCGCTGACAGGGTCACTATCCACTACACCAATCGGTCGTCAAGTACTCGGTTTGGTTGGTGGTAGGACATTTTAAATGTCCGCCTGGCTAGTTACCATGCACCATCTTATCTAAATCTGCCGCCAAGCAGCAATGTTAATAGCATTGTTCCGGTTGTCAGAGATAAGATAGCCAGTCCCCCAAATGTGTTGGGGTTTCCGGGTCAATACGCTTCCACCTTCGACTTCATCTTCACTTAACATCAGGTGTGATTGTGGTCAAGTACGAAACCGTGGTGCATAAAAAAAAAATATTTTTCTTATAACATCCGATAGTTAAAATCTAATGAGGAATGATCTCGTCCTTACCAAGTTCAATCTCAGTCAAAGGTTGTCCTAAAGAGATTGCTTTTGGTGATAAAGCCGACAAGTTATACTGTTCTATTTGTTAGCTAACGTTACATAATTTGTAACGTAAATTAATATAAATAATAGACAAATATAAATTGGTGACTTGAAATACAGACTTTCTAGTCTACTTTGGACATCTGTCGTAGTATCAAATTTTCCATAGGGGTGGTTTGTGTGGAAGAGATCGCTTTTAGTGATAAGACAACCGAATTGTGTTCTAATGTTATCATCAAAAATTATTGTGAATTATTTTGCGCAATTAAGAATATTTGTGTTGTAAGAAAAAAACTACAATGTTGGAAAAACAAAATTGTGAAATACACAATGTAAATACAAGATATAAAAATAAAGTTGCTGTTCATAGCAGTCGCTTACACAAAGTCACTATATAAGTAATTCAAGGGACAATGTATACGCTTTTATAATACGAGCAAGGTTCTGGGAGACATTCAAAATTTGCCTTTAACTAAATTTAAAACCACCATTAAATGGGAACCATGTGCCAAAGGCTATTATAAAATTTCTGACTATCTGCTGGTACGAGTAGGTGTTAATAATGCATGGCCGTCGAATCATAAATTGTAAAAATGCTTATTTAAAAAGAGCAACCACTGAGTTTCTTGCTCGTTCTTCACTGGGAGTCTGCCTTGTGAATGAAGAATTATTGTATGTCATAACGATTTCAATTGTTATTCTTATAACTTACGAAATAAATCTTTTATGAATTTTGAATTTTGCGTCTCCAACAATTCTATTGACGTAAAACACTGTCTAGTATATTTATACTTTTGTACCTACATAAATGTGGAGAGAAATAAATGTTCTATTAATTAATTGATCTTTCGTAATACGAGGACACTAAACTCCAACTTCTAGAAGGTTCAAAGAAAAGCCTGAGGTAGCACCGCCTTTCAGATTTCTAGGCTTTCTAGGCTTTAAAACAGTATTAAAGCCGGTACAAATTATTGAGATACAGCGTTCTTTGCAATTTGCAAATATTTGAAAATAACGTATTTCACATGTGAGATACATGCCGAAGTGTCCGAAAACCCTGACACGGTACATTACATTGCAAAATAAGAGCTTTAGCTTTGATACGATCTTAAAGTCGATCCGACTATGAGAATTCTTTCTCCCAAGCTAGTTAAGTACAGTAAGAACGATAAGGGCTAATGTTAGTTTAATGTATGTTTTATCATTTTCGGTGGGAGAGTCGATTGTTTATGTCAAATGAAGGTCCACGGTAACGATGAGAATACTGTACCATGAACATAGTAAAAGTAACAATAGTGTACATACAGCATAGAATGGGTGCGCGATATATACAGTGTTAAAAAAATCAAGATACGGTGACTACAAACGTTTTCTCTCCTAGGCTGTCGTAAAAATAATTAAGGGTACATTTGTATGGTAACATGATCGGCACAATGTTATCGGAGAGTGGATTAAGTTTCCATGGTTTTCACAGAAGACTCTATATGGTTAAGTAGATAATAGATAAATATGGTTTAACCGCCTCCGTGGCTCAATATAAACAACGTTGGGTTTACGATTCGGAGGTCGCGGGTAAGATCCCCAGTGGGGTACTTGTTTGAGAACTCGGTTTGCTTGGTAGTAGGGCATTTTAAATGTCCGCCTGGCTAGCTACCACCTTCTTATCTAAATCTGCCGCCAAGCAGCATTGTTAATAGCATTGTTGTGTTTCGGTTGTCAGAGATAAGATAGCCAGTCCCCCAAATGTGTTGGGGTTTCCGGGTCAGTACGCTTCCCGTTCGACCTCATCTTCACTTAACATTAGGTGTGATTGAGATCAAGTACGAACCCGTTGTGCATTAAAAAGAAAAAGAAATTTTAGGAAAAAAAAATAGATACTAAAAACTTACTTCTTTAAGGGAGGTTGAAAATTTTTAACTCTGTTTATATGTTCTAAGTACGATACTCTAAGTACCCAAGTAAGTATAAGTAGCAAGATAGACGTACCGTGGATGTTGTATCAAACATTAAACTTTTCACGTTTGGACCTCCCAAAGCTAATATTTGGGATTATTCTGACCATCCCATTTGGGTTAAATGTCATAAAGTTATGTATGTATCGATCTACTTAGGAAAACGAGTAACGAATCCTTCCGTGCATTTTCTCTTATAGCGCGTGCCTGAGTTAAGATTGAAGAACTAAGAACTCCAGACCGCTCTCTGTGTGCCCTGACCCGAAACCTATCATGTCTCCAGACAAGCAAGAACATATAGAACAATAAGAATCCCCCGTTAGTCCGAACGATGATCGCCCCGCCCTATTACATATGGATTACCTATCATTAAGTAACCGTACCGTCAGATACTGCCACAATGCAGACCTGAGATAACTGTCTTAATATAGCGTGTGGGGTAATGCGCAAGCGCATGGCGGGAGCAACATAAAGAGTGCAGCAGTCGTACTAAGTGTGTGTCATTTGAGTCCATTAGTACATAAGAGACATATGTACGGTCTACCAGATGGCATTTTTATGTAGATTGGAATCCCACGATCGACCTGTTAATATGTTAAGCGTTCAATGTAAGTACCTACACTGGTTGCTTGGTTAACGTGTGGTGGACTATACATTACTGCAGCCTGTGGCTGAAAATCGGCCGCTTGTTCCCAGCGACCATATGCTGAGATACAGACCTTTTTGTCATAATTACAAAGTCATTTTATATTTTAGTTTTTACTGTTTTCTTGGCAAATAAAGATTATTATTACTATTATTAAGTAAATTTTTTTGTGTTCGATCGCTAACAATTTCCCGTTTAGCTCGCTTTTGTTTTGTTCGCTTAATAAAGCTCATCATAAGCATGGTTTTAAATGCCGGTTGATTAATATTTTGTTAATTGCTTTCCTATAATAATGATATTTGTAAATATAGGCCCTACTTATGCTCTCTGTCTACTCAAATAAGATCTCAATCGTTTCTCTTTCAGAAGGTTTGGCGCTATACAAACACAGGATGTTATTTTTTGCCTCTACCCCCGTTCGACACTCAGATTAGGCAGGTGATTTTTCAAAAATCTGTGGATATATAATTACCTATTTTTTTTAATAGAGAAATGTTTTCCTTCCGTCCAAATTGAGTAGATACTTTCTCTCCAAACTCTTCTTTTTTTATTCCAGGCAGTATAGTGTCTTGTTGTCTCATAAAAAAATAAACTTGTATGTAATTTAAAACTATCGTCTTGTAAAATAATGATATTAATTATAAGGATTTTTCCGCCACATCGTCCGCTTTCGATATTGTGTTTGCACCAATCAGAATGCGTTGGGATTTATCCATTTCTGCATCATAAAGACAATGAGACAGGAAGCTTTTATCCGTACCATAAGCAGTACACACTGTCGCAGGAACTAACCCTCAATCTTTCACTACTACTTTATTGCAATATATTACCCTTCAGAACACTATAATACAATGTAATGCAATCCAGTGCATTACGGAACAATACAATACAGTACAGTGCAGCGCAATGCAGTACAGAACTACATTGTATTTTACTATACTGTCTTAAACTGTATTGCATTGTTATTGATTTATAAGTACAAGAGTTAATAAACGATATTGAAATGCAATATAATACATTACTATACAACACAAATACTTACTCTTTATTGCACAAATAAATATAGTGAAAGCATGATAAAAGAAAAAGAAACTTATTTTAGCTGACTGGCTATCTAGCTAGTTGGGCGAATTTATAAAAGTGCCCTGCCACCAACCAAACCGAGTACTAAATCTAAACATGTACGTCACTGGAAAGCGAACCTGCGACATCTGTTATGTAAACCAAGTATGTAATTCAGTGATAACCTCCACGCCCAAGAACTACATTCAACAAACAGGACAATCCTGTCTCGAAGTATATTATCTTTCTCTCACCGAACATAATATTCTGTTGTATTTGATCGCCAAGCGTACCGTCAGTGTGTGTTGAGTAATAAATGAGCAATTAAATCGAAGTCTGTAAGCTTCTTGTATTACCCACAAAGTCGTGTTAATTAAAGCGATAGAATCTGTTACACCGCGACAATCTTTCACACAGACAACAAAACTAATCTTTTCGTAATGTCCACTTACTTCACTCGTACTTGTTATGAAATGAATGCTTTAAAACTCTAGTAAAAGGGCGAGTAAAACAAGAATCGTTGTGAATAAAACAATATTCTAAAGTTTTTGGGGAAATTGATAAGCTCTGATAAAACTTGCGATTTCGGCATACAAAAAGAATTGAACCAATCGGTCTCTACTCATGAGTGGTGTGAAACGCGATTAAGGGACTCTCAATCAAAAAACATTTCTAGATTTATACTTTCCACGGCGATTAGGTCGCCCCCTGTTACTTATGCATTTATGTATATTTGGTAAGTTGAACCGTGGATGTTGTTTCAAGCATTGAACTCTTACTATTTGGGATACCCAAACCTAATGTTTGGGATATCTCTGACCACCATATTTGGGATAAAGGTTATGTATTGCAGATAAAATAAGAACATGAAAAAAATTACTATCGTTTTAGTTTAGTGTCATATGCCAGAATAATCAAAAACTCCCTATTATAAAGCTGTCACTTTCATGTGGTTAACATTCAAAGCGACGGAATTATGTAAGGATGAGTATTTGTATGATAGGTCTGTATTAATAAGCCGATCTCAATACAAGTCTTGAGACCGTGTCACTTGAGATGCGTATTAAGTTGTGACTCTACCTCAAACTGATGCTGTTTTAGGAACCTAACACTTAAAATTAGGACAAGACATGAGACACTCGTGGTACAGACATTAACTAATTTACGTCTGGGGCGGTGAGTCCAACCAAGACCATTTGTGAGCTTTTCATAAGAATATTCCCGTGCTTTGGGGCGCACGTTAAAAAGTCGGAAGTTGGCATACAGAGGCAACATGAAAACACTGACTTGATAGTGTTCTCCTAATGGTGATCACCAGTCTGACACAAATCTGCGCATTGCTCCCTCATGGTGGTGCAGTAAATTATATAAAGTATACCTATCCAACATTTTGCCGGGGCTTCTTCTCGAAGGAGAACTTTACATTCCGAACGACGACGGGTAACTTCAACTATTTTCAACTTTTCCAGGATATTTAGTTTATTAATAATTAATTTATCTTCTCAACTTCTATTCTTCACGATGATTGCGACCACACTTAGCTGAGGCATCAGGAAATTCACGGGCATGAAATCCAACTCCTGTGAATTCTCCCAGTGCCAAGGCATAGTGTGGTCATTTCTTCTGTTCTCTTCTTATCTTTATATTCTTCTGTTCTTCTTTATACAATCTTCAAACTTCAAGCACTAATTAGAAAGAAAGAAAGAAAAATTTATTTAAACCCATCTCATGACACAAACAATCAGGTACAAATATTACACAGTCGAGACACGTACAAAAAATAACATTGTGTTTGCCATCTAATTGTCGGTGTCGCAAGGTGGAGTCAAAAAGGTCTCCAACTCAGCATGGGTTGTAGCCGTTCACTACAACGCTGCTTTTCAGTGGAGCCTCCAAATGACGCACGGACACTGGTCAACAAATGTACATACAAATAACAATTACAATTAATAGGAGTAATCAGCAAGATGCGATGAGAGGATACATACGTGTATACGTCTCTTTCTCTCAATAATAAAATGATCTCCATAAAAACAATACACCCTATTATATTATTTATCTAGATTCTTTATCTATCACACATGAATGTCAAATTAAATCTATTGGACATTGAAAACTTGTGCATTTGTCTTTCATAGTATGTCCAAATTACCATACTAAGCATACCATATTCATGATAATAGTTTACGAACTTACTCTAAGGCCCGTATTAATAAACCATTCTCAAGTTTGAGAACAGTCTTGTGACCGGTCTCAAGTAAACGTGTTGATTAATAAACCGAACTTGAGACCAGAAAAGCACGTGCATACTCAAGCAGTACTCACTTGAGAAGTGCGCGTATTTATAAACGAAACTCAATACTATCATTCATTCGCCGCTTAGGCGAATATTTGAGAAGTTATCTCAGCTGAGTAGACCTCAAGATTGGTTTATAAATTAGCACGGAGCTTGAGATAGCGTCGACTGCTTAAGACGCGTCTCGGTTGATACAGCCTCAAGACTTCTATTGAGATTGGTTTATTAATACTAAGTCTAACAATCTACCGGTGAGATTTATTACCGTAAGGAACGAAATAGGCCATATTAGGTAAGTGAAATAGAAGTTATTGGCATAGGTAGTTCATTTTTTTTTTTCAAAAACGCTCGCGCCTGCCTCTGTTTGATATGCGCGTGGTGGTATTCGTATTTATCATGCGAAATTTATTTGGAAGTAATATATTCTTCAAGTTTTTTTTAATAACTATTTCATTTAATGATGTAATTATGTGGAATATGCTACAAACGTGACCGTCAAATAACAAAAAGATTTATTCGATGATGGTTTTGAAAAAAAATAAAAATTTCACTTACCTAATATGGCCAATTTTTTCCTTACGGTAAAAAACTCATCCGGTATATATTTTTCTCATTAAATAATTAACACCTTAAGTCCTACCAGACCCATCCGCTTACTTCTAGTAACATTCTGACTCCGGCACACTTCGATAGCTTACAGAAATCCCCCTTTCTCCTCCTGTGTTTTGCACAACATTACATGGAAGGATTTGCTGTAATCGCCACGCTGGGATGACCAATGGCAGATTTTATGGAACTTCGCAACCATGAAGTTCCGCCCATCACTGGTCTTGTTGTCACGATCTTCCCACGGAAATTAGTGCGTGTAAAAACTGAACCACACGGCCGACATAATTTAAAATGATTCTTCAAATTGTTTATAAACTAACGGAATTCTTCGAGACAGAAAAGATTTGTTGTCCGTTCCATGAAACCACAAAATGCCCATCACTTTCGGTATAGTGGGCCGCGGTAACTTACCGGTGCGCGGTGTGGTTGACCGCAACCATAACCATTCAATAATCACTTGTACCGTAACGAAATATGATATCAAGTATTATGGGAACCATAATGATGCTATTTGTAACACTTAACACAACTATGATAGCTTAGATTTTACAACTGGTTAATCTATTATTAAACACTAGCTTTCCGCCCGCGACTTCATCCGCGTGGAAGATTTTATCAAAATCGGTTCACCAAAAAAATTAGCCAATTGTTAATCTAGGTCCTAATCTGTCTACCTACCAAATTTCATCCAAATCCGTCCAGCCACAAAGGCGCGAAGAGGTACCAAACATACATACATATACCAAATTTCATCCAAATGCGTTTATCCGTTTCGCTGTGATTGAGCAACAATGTTTCGCATTTATAATATTAGTTGGGATTAAATATGAAGAAGTTGAACTTATGTTCAACTGGAACTGGTTAAGAGGGTTAATCCATCACGGCATTCTTTAAAAATTTTCAACTCCAAATTTTTCGAAATAAATGGACCGATTCTAATGAAACTTTACACGTATAAGCAGGATGCGTTCTTACACATTCTTCTACTAACTTCTTAGATAGTAGAAAACATTTTTTTTATCGAATTTGTTTAATTTGTTACTATCTAATTTAGTAGTACCAGTTTTTTTCGAAAGTAATCTCAACTAACCAACTTATTATCACTTTTGATACCTATATTAGTTTTTTACACTTACCTCATGCATAAATATGAGGTGTATTGATCGCTGTTATAATCTGAAACAAATAAAGAAAATAGGTTAACACACAAACAACCTCTCACCCTAAACGCATATGTTCTCCGTTCGGTCGTCGGTAAAAAAAAAAAGAAAAAGCGTTATAATTAATACGGAATTGCAAGATATTCCAATAGTTAAAATTATGTTTTGTCTTTAAGATGGCACCGAGCATCAGCACCGAACAATATTAACAAAATTAAACAACAAAATCGATCTCAAAAAAAAAAGTAATTCAGTACATTTAGTTACATAGTAAATAACTATTATTACCGTTTATAAGAACGAATATCGTATCTTTGTACGAACGCATTAAGCCAAGTCAGTAGCCTAACCCAGGTAGGAAGGTGACGTCAGGGACGTGCAAGCGACAAGACCTAAGACGTCATTATCACGTATTGCACGTTACAGACCCATGACGTACTTCTAAACGACGTCTACAATAAACGTATAAGGGACGTCATTAAAGAAACGTAAAAGTCACGTTATTTATCTCCGCCCTTTTGACGTGACAGTCGTTACAGTCCAACACCGTACGTCCTATAGACGTCTTCAATTTGACGAATATGAAACGTCTTAAAAAATGTCTAATGTAGACGTCTTAAGGACATTTACAATTAGACGAATATAGGACTTCTTCAAAATTATCTAAAATAAACGTCTATAAGACGTCTTCAATTAGACGAATATTGGACGTCTCAAAACTTATCTAAAATAGACGTCTTAGAAACGTCTTCGATTAGACGAATATTGGACGTCTCAAAACGTATCTAAAATAGACGTCTTAGAAACGTCTTCGATTAGACGAATATTGGACGTCTCAAAACTTGTCTAAAATAGATGTCTTAGAAACGTCTTCGATTAGACGAATACTGGACGTCTTAAGAAGATATAGAAATAGACGTTTTCAAATAGACGAATATTAGACGTCACAAAAGTTATCTAAAATAGACATCTTAAGGACGTCTTCAAAAAAACGAATATTGGACCTCATAAATATTACCTATCAAAGACGTCTTAGAGGTGTCTTCAATTAGACGAATATTAGATGTCTGAAAACATATCCAAACTAAGCGTTTTAACATGATACGTCTTAAAAAGGTTCTAATATAAACGTCTTAAGGACATCTTCAAATAGACGAATATTGGACGTCTTTGAATTGACCTAAAATAGGCGTCATTAGTTGATTTTAATTAGACGAGGATTAGACGTCTCACAACACATCTAAAATAGACGTGGTAAGGACGTCTTCAATTAGATTGACATTGATGCATCTAAAGTAAATGTCATTTAGACGTGTTTAATTAGAAGAATATTAGATGTCTGAAAACTTATCTAATATAGACGTCTTAGAGATGTTTCAAATGGACAATTATTAGACGTCACAAAATTTACCGAATATAGACGTCTCAATGACGTACTCCATTAGACGAATATTGAATGTTTTAAATGGATCTAAAAATATGTCTTATGGACGTCTTAAACTAGATGAATATTGGACGTTTTAAAAGTATTAGAAGCCGTAGGACGTGTTTAATTAGATGAACGTTAAAAGTCTTAGAAAGAGCTAAAGCAGAATCTTCTAGATGTCTTCAATTTGACTACTGTTTGATGTCTTAAAATTTATAGTGTGTAGCAAAGAATAGAAACTTAAAACCCTAAGGCTGTTGGCGCTTATTGATTGTAGTGTACAGGCGGCCGCAGACCCTAAATATCAAGACTTATACTTAGTACAAGCTGGTCTCGATGTATTCGCATTTCCAATAACGTCGCGTTGCTAGTATATGTCGAGCCGTTGACTACACAAGTGAAGACGGGAATACTGAGCTTTTGTGTTCGTTTCCAAAAGAAGCCGCTAAAATCTTCCGTAAGGTATTGCCCTCTTATAGAAGATTATTGCTACGGGACAAAAGTAATAATAAAATTAAAACACCAGACTGTATGAACTCAAGTGCAGTTGCCTGTCTGAAAGTACAAACTTGTTCCAAAAAAATATACAAGTAAGCGTTATGACTCTGAGTAAGCCTTGAGTCGTTCACTTTTACTTGTGCATATGAAAATTACAGATTCAAGATAGCATTTCAAAAGTTAGCATTTTCAAAAAGTATTATTCACATTGTTGAACCATTTATTTACAAATATGGAAGCCCAACGATCATGATTCAAACATTGCACCCCTTGGCTTTATAGATTGACCATCCTTTGCCTTCCAGTTCTTCCAAAGAAAGGGGAACTTTAAAAAATGCAACAGGAAGTAAATATCCTCATAGATAATATTGAATAAAATTATTGATGGGCGGAGATTATTCATTTTTTTTATTATCGAGCGTTTACAGTTAAATTGCAAATACTTATTAGAGTCGTAACATTTAAATCTACTCCACTTGATATTAGATAAAAAATTTTTGGTATTTATGAAACTTTCACTAAATAATACCGTAAATGATTAAATGATTTAGCCGCGAAATACAGGAAAACCTCTTGGTGTCCGTTGGTGAGCACTATTGTAAAGTGCTACTTGTGTTGCTAGCATCGAAACATCTCCCCATCTTTATGTAGCGGTGGGTGTTATTAGATTATAAACTAGCGACCTGCTGCGGTTTCGCACCGGTGCAATTAACTTTTTAAATATAATATACATGTATTACATATAAATTCCGTCAATCATAAAAAAATATTAATCTTCCGTAAGAAAAACGGTATCAAAATCGGTGGCGTGGTTTAGAACAGCTTAGCGCACAAACTCTTTAGCGTCTTCTAGCGTCTTTGTGTTTTTTTATTACACTATTTGGATATTGACGATTTTATTAAAAAAAACTAGTACTTACATTACACCAATACACACTTGTCAAAAATATTTAGTATTATTTATTATTAGTTTGATTGATTCTCCTTGTCAGCATTTCACAATGAAATCACAGATACTGTGCGTGCGCGTAGGTATCTCAATAAACTAAAAACGAACTAATGTCACATATATATATACAATAGTGGTGGAACGATAAATCATTATCTTTATATCAGCCAGAGCCGATGTCCACTGCTGAACATAGGCCTCTCACATAGATTTCCAGAGCGACTAACTGGAAGCAGCCTGCATACAGCGACCTCCTCCGACTCTCATCAGGTCGTCCGTCCACCTTGTGAGTGGACGTCCTACGTTGCGCTTGCCGATGCGTGGTTTCTACTCGAGCACTGTATTGCCCGGCCAATCAGTTCTTCGAGTCTATGTGCCCTGCACATTGCCACTTCAACTTACTAATCCGCTGGGCTATGTCCGAGACTTACGTTCATCTACGGATTTCTTCATACCTGATTAGATCGTGTAGCGTAACGTCGAGCATTGCCCTTTCAAAAGTTGTGTGATTTTGAGTATTCTTATAAGCCCCACAGTCAGAGATCACGTTTCTGTGCCATAAGTCATCACTGGTAATACAAGTATTAGTAAACGATCAATCACATACTTTGAATTGCACAATTAAACGACATAACAAACTACATAAAACTTTGTAACTGCGTGAGGCCGAATAAAGAAAATTGCTCAGCGATAGACCAACCGCCTTTGTATATTTTAGCTATATATGTTAAATATTATTTTTATGTTTATGGGTGCAATAATGAATGAATAACATTATTATTCCCTCGCGTGAAATACCTATCATTATCCCCTATTTTGACTTTTTAACCGGCTTCAAAAAGGAGGAGTTTCTCAATTCGGCCGCTTGAATGTTTTTTTAATGTATGTACACCGATAATTCCGAGATTTGGCGGTTGATTCGCGTAATTCTTTTTATAATTGTGTAGTTTTTGCAAGGCCTTCGTTATAATATTGCCTCAGAAACAATACTTATGTCACATGACAATAAACTTAAAATTTAAAAACCCCTGAAAGACTATAATCTCATCCAAATACACCGAATAACTGCGTTAAAACCTAAATATTTTCCAAACGCCTTAACCGATTTTCATCAAACCTGACTTATAAGCTTATAACCTGTGCCCTTACTTAATACAAAAGAAACTAAGCTCAAATCAGTTCATGCATTAGTTAGATACGTCCAGACAAAGACTGGACATACACACAAAACAACACACACAATCATGCACAATCACACACACAACGCCGTCAAACACATAACACCCCTAGTTTTTGCCGCGGGTTAAAACATTCTCTGGGCGATTGACAAGCAAGCTTAAACGTACAGATAGACATGCTATAAGTAGCACGAAAGCAAGCTATTAATGCGCAAGTGCTATCTAGTGGTATGTGTGTCGAAACCATTGCTAGTATCGAGCATGCCTATATGGGCATGCTTACAAATCGATCGACGTGCAATTTTTGGGCATGCTACCTGATGCGGGGGTAACAGGGGGCGTGCTTTAATCACGTCTGAACAGGTTTGGTTATGAACATGCTAGTATGTCAGTTATTCGTGCGTGCAAGTTTGTTTTCGCGCCAAAAGTATTTCGCTGGGATTATTCAATTACGGGCCCAATTTTTTTTTCTTCTCTTTTTCTTCCGTATTGTTTGCTTAAAAAGCATGCTCATTCACGAGCATGCTTGAAATGAGCATGCTCTTGAACTAATACATTTGCACAATTGATACAATTCGAAAGAATTTTTTGTTATTTAGAAATAATAATAATTACGTCAGTGAACATAGAAAATGATTGATTGAGAGATATGCGCGTTTCAGTTAAATTATTTTTTTACTATATAGTAGCTGATTCAAGAGATTTCGATGGTTGTCTTTTTTATGGAAAAGTTTTTGATATTAAACTCTCCGACCGACTACTAGGAGGGAATTCAAATTATAGTATCTGGCAACACCAAATATCGACGCTCCCTCTCGATCGATGGACGCCGCCCGTCCAACTGTTAAAGCAAGAATTTGTTTGTAATGTATTCCATAGTGCAATTTTTAGAACAAGATGGAGCTTCGGTTTCTATTGTGCGTGCCGATTGGTTCACACCACGGAAACAAGAAGTGTTCTGGCCACCAGTAAAAGAAGGAAAATCATACAATAAATACCTTTTAAGTTCATCACCAGACTCAACCTGGAAAACGTATGGAATTCAACGAAGTTTCTATGAAACTGGTAAGTGTTCAAGATCTTATATGCAGGGCTTTTGTGGTTTGGTGTGTCTTTTTGTTGTTTTGTGGGGTTAATTATAACAGATTTGGTTAAGGTGCAAGCTGACTTACCTACTAACCGTTAGATATTGAAGTGTAACAAACGGGGACAGGAACGAAAAGGGCTTAGAATATTTTTTTTTATGAAACAACCTTGACCATGCATTTGGTTTCCGGACTGTTACATTAAATATAATATCATTGGTTACAATACGCAAAGACTTACTTAACGTTGAAGGCGCGGAAACTTCGCTTTAATTTTATATAACCTTACACGTAAAAATTTTTGCGCTCGATCGCTAGTAATTTGCCGTTTAGCTCACTTGCGTTCGATCGCTAAATTTGATACCACGTAGACGCCCAACAACTATTTGTGACCCCCTTTGCCATACTTGCATTTAGTCGTGTTTATATGTGTGTTGCTAGATGACTTAGAGAAAGCAAAAAAGAAGTTAAAATTGGTGGAAGTCACCTCTGACCTGCAAACAGATGCTGAAGAAATAGAATTAGAAAGGCCAAAGCGCAAACTTTATCGCAAACAACATATTTCCGATTCAGAGAATGAAAGTGATCGCCCTCCTGCTTTGAAAAAACAGTTTTTGCATTGTAAGTTTTGTATTGTTGCTTTGACTCGTGTAATTGACAACCTGTTTAAATCAGTTGGTGGTGCACCTGTCTGCTATAGTTATTAGATTTCTCTGGCTGGTTAGAATATTTCAGATATCAAATATTTTACCTCATTGAATTTTGGGGAAATACAAGTAATTATTACTTAAGGCAATGTGGAAATCACGTTTTGTTCATTAATTCAGTCAAATGAAGACCGATGAAACATTTGTATTTTGGGGTGAATAGGCATTTACTGGGATAGTGTGCTTTATCTAGCCATTGACTACTCCTGGCTGAGGTCCGATCAATCTGCTCGGGCTAAATCGGCATCCACAAACTGCACCTACCTTGACCAACTACATCACTAATAGGCTATAGGTTTCCATTCTCATCCACATCATATTATTTAACATTAAACTGTGCTTGCCATATTATTGGGTGTGAGTTTTCATTATGAATTAGCAAATTATATTGAGTGGTTTGGAATTACATTGGCACTAAAGTGATTATCTCTCGTTTGTGTAGTACATAACCTTGGATATGAATTGCAGGCCTGAGTGCAGCAAAGTCTCATAATTCTACAGAAATATCTAATAGAAACTGCGTTTCAAAGCAAGCACTTTCTGGATGTGTATTTAGACCCAATGATAAGCGAACAGGTAAGCTATCTATACAGGGTATGGTTTTTGATTCACAATGACGATCATCACAGGATGATTGATACAAGCCCCACTTCGAAATCACAAAGAATAGTTTGCTTCGTTGTTTTTCGATTCTTTTTTGTAATACATACATAATTTAAATATAAAATTTAATATTTTTTTACTTCAAATGTCTTGAATTAATTGATTCTTTCTACGTTGAAAAATATTTGTACCTTTAAAAGTCGCTATTTGTTACAGTTCCGGGTGCAGGAAGCTCCCCCAAATCTGACCAACAATGTGACGATGTAGAAATAAACAGCAATCACAACTCCAGTTACAAACTGTCATGTAGGTATCACATACAGCGTTTTTTCGTCTTTTTTAGGGTCCATACCAAAATGTTATAGGTGTAGGTTAGTGTAATTCCTGTTTACTGGTGACTCCACTCCTGATTACGAACAACTTTCCATTAGGACCCATAGCCTAATTAGATCAAAACATTTTCCATTAACCATACACAGTAAACAATTCTAAAACCACCTTTAGTATTCATATAGTAAAGAAGTCCAACAATTTTCGGCTGAATTCGGCTATGGTCTCTAGTCGAAAGTTGTTCATAATCAGGAGTGGAGTCAGCAACCGAAAATTGTTAGATTTCCATACTAAAAGTGGTTTCAGAATGGTTTACTTTGTATGGGTAATCAAATTTTTTGAGTTCCTTGGGGTAAGTTGTTCGTATTCAAGAGTGGCGTCACAAGTTAATGGGAATTACACAAATTCAAATTCACCCTGTATACCATTACCTGATTAAGTTCACTTGTTTTCCAGATTATGAGGAAAAAGTGGTATCTATGCTTGCCTCATTGCAAGCACAAAACCAACAAATAATTGCACTTTTAAAAGAAAAAGGAATTCGGTCTGCAGCACTGACACCTATTGATTTTAAGTTTCCTTTACAAACTGAAGAGGATTTAGTGGAAGTAGAAAATTTACTACAAGACCAAACAAGATCAACAGAACTGGTAATCTAAATTGTCACACCACTTTCCTTGTGTAAATATGATATATTTAACCAACTCCATTTACTTAAATATAGATGTTTTTTCCAGATTACATTCTTAAGCTCTCTGGGTGGCCGAGACTTTCATATTAGAGTGTACAGGATTCTTAAACATGTGATGGTAGATTCTTTAGCTGCACAATTTAATTTTTATGGGAAAAGATCCACAAAGAAACCATTTGCTGACTTGCGCCTTCGAGCAGTTGTGATAGGTAAATGGCTTTAATAAAATCTTACTCATGTTGGTATCTTTCTATGGGTTGGAAGAAAAGGAGGTGGGCCTTCCTCACCAAGGGATAAAAAGATTATAGATATTTCATGGGTGCTTTTTGGGCAAAATAGCTACATATAATCAGATGCAAAATCTTAAGAACCTATGAACATTTTTAAATAATAGTTTTTATGTAAGGAATGTGACAAGTTTTGATCTAAGATGATTTTTTTATTTTAGATAGTGTAAGGATACACCATCCAGAGGCAAGCCATAAAGATATTGAAGATGCCATAAAAACATGGCTTAAACACGCGCCAGAGAGGGTTAAACGCTGTGCATCAATATCTACTAAAACTGATTTGACACTGGATTAAGTACGCACCAGAGAACGTTAACACCGTTCATCAATATCGGCTAGTTTGATTAACACAGCCAGTTTTAGACCCAATAATAAATAATGAAAAAGATTCCATATAAAAATAAAAATGATGTATGTCATCGTCAGATGCAGAGAAGGGCTAGATCTATAAAACTGGGCATTATAAATGATATCCAGAAAACTGTAGAATTTGATAAGCAACCTTTTACCAATGGCAATGTAGGGACTAGTTGTTCTATTCTCAATCCTATTCATGAACAAATCTATGATAAACTAAATATACCTTCGACCAATAACAATGTAGGGACTACTTCTAATCTCAATCAAATTCATGATGTCTCCCCTATTTTATCAGGTTTTAATGTTGAGTGTAACTCTGCTAGCATCGGTGAAAGTTCTTCATCCTATGCACTTGACCATGTTGACCAACAGTGTTCTCATAGTCCATACAAGACTAATGAAACTCTAAACAAAATTGATGCTAACTTATATTTTAAACTGAGGGAATGGGGTATTCAATATAGTATTTCACATAAAGCTACAGATTGTCTCCTAAAAATTCTTGCACCAATTTGTTCTCAGTTGCCTAGGAATAGTCGTACATTATTTAAAACTCCTTTGCAAATATCAACTAAAGTATTAGACTCGGGTGAATTAGTTTATATAGGTTTACAGCATCAATTAGAAAACATATTAAATGATTGTGATTTATCGAAATTGGAAAATAAAATAGTAATGTCATTTAATGTGGATGGACTTCCCCTATTTAAAAGTAGGAATTCACAATTATGGCCAATTCTAGGATTGATAAAGAATAATTATGTGTCTGCAAAGCCTTTTGTCATCGCTCTGTATTATGGAGAATCGAAACCTACCCCTCTAAATAAGTTTTTAGTCGACTTTGTAAACGAGCTTTCCAAATTGCTACACGAAGGATTTTCTTTTAAAAACATACATTTCACTATTAGTGTTCACAGTTTTGTTTGTGATGCACCAGCCAGGGCAATGATCAAATGTACCAAATCCCATGGTGGTTATTCTGCTTGTGACAAATGTCTTGAATCAGGGGATTATGTACAAGGACGTGTAATATATCGAAGTGTCAGAGCTACACGGAGAACTGACTTACAATTTGAAAGACAATCAGATGAAGATCATCACCTTGGTGAATCGCCCTTATTAAGACTTCAAATTGGTATGGTGTCAGCATTCCCTATAGATTATATGCATGCTGTATGCTTAGGCGTTATGAAAAAACTTTTGAATGCTTGGGTGAGCGGTGAACTGACTGTTCGCTTACAAAGTCGACTAGTGACTCAAATATCTGAACGGCTTATAAATTGTAGGAAGTGTATGCCTATTGAATTTAATAGATTACCTCGTGGTTTGCATGACTTGTCTCGATGGAAGGCTACGGAATTTCGTATGTTTTTGATTTATCTTGGTCCTATTGTGTTGAAACATGTTTTGCGTACATCACTCTATGAAAATTTTCTTCTATTTCACTGTGGCATTTCCATTCTATGTTCACAAAGACATTTAACAAATCTAGGGCATGATTTTGTTCAAGAAATCTTAGTCATGTTTATTAAACACTCGGAAAAGATTTATGGTTCAAAATTTCTAGTCTATAATGTTCACTCATTGTGTCACTTAAGTGAAGAGACACGATTACATGGTGTTTTAGATAATTTTTCAGCATTCCCCTTTGAAAACTACCTAAAGACCTTAAAAGGTATGGTTAGGTCACCTAACAAACCACTTCAACAAATCTATAGACGTTTGAAAGAAAGCAGTTTATTACCTAAGATAAATTCTGAACATAAAGTACTAATTTGCAATGAAAATAATTTGGGACCTTTTCCCAGTGTTGAACATTATCAATACAATGGTTATAAAAAACTGATTTGTAAAGATTTTAGTATATACGTGTACTCTCATAGAGAAGCTGATTGCTATTGTTTGACGAAGGAAAATAAAGTTTTCCAAGTACATAATATTCTAGAGAGAAAAAATGATAAAACCGTGGTTTTATATGGAAAAGAATTCAATACCTACCTTTCATTCTATAAGTATCCATTTGATTCTTCTATTCTGAATATTTTTATTGTTGACAATATTTCACAAAATTTAAACACTCTAACAATAGCAGATGTAACATCAAAATGTGTTCTTATTCCTGACTCCAATGAATCATATTTATGTTTCCCTTTGGTTCATTCTAACATAGAATAACAAACTTTTTCTAAATATTTTTATTAAGCACTTACATAAAAATTCGAATTTCTTAATTGTAGACTAGTGTATAATTGTGGATAATGTAATAAAAATAGTTTAAGCATACCTAATGAGTGGCCTGTCCCAGTGTAGTTCATGTGTAAAAGATATTGAAGTACTTATGGATGACCGGGTCAACCTGTGTTATTAGCCCGACCCTATCCATACCACGATATATACAATACTATGCTGTTACAGAGCGAATGAACCGATACATACAATGATTAATTATATCGAGCTATTAAAGTGAATTGAAATCTGTATTGACAGGTGTAGTACTTACTACACAGTTTTCCCAGTTAGACCTGACAATACAGATTTCAATTCACTTAATAGCTCGATATAATTAATCATTGTATGTATCGGCTCTTCTTACATCACGTTTTTGGTGCAATTAAATTCTATGTATGTAGGTACAAATAGTCTCGAACTACTCAAATAACCCAAAGAACTCAAAATAGTCAAAAGTTTGACTCGAGACTATTTGTACCTACATACATAAAGTATAGATTTTGTGGTTTTCTCTCTTAGATACAACTGCGCATATAGATTCCACCCCAGCCCGCCTGTCTACTTTAATATCTTTGAAGACATGTTTAGCATTGATGTAGTGGTATGTACCACCTATAAGTGTATGATGGGACCGGGCTAAAAACAGGCTAAGTCGGTTACTTATGAGTATAAATGTTTCAATATCTTAACAAATATAGGTATATAAGAATGAAGAAAGTACATGCTAAGTAATACATATCTCGCAGAGTAAAGAGTGGGTCGGGCCAAAATAGATCCAATCACAAAATTTGATTTTGAGTCTGTGTTACCCTATTTGTTTTGACTTTAGTGTTACTTTATATTTTATAAATTACTTCCTGTTGCAGTGGTATGTAATATCTCACTCAATGATTCATTCATTATTAAGTATATGAGACATAATTGAATAGTGACTAATTGTATAGCTCTAGTTATGGCATACTCTACACTGCATTATTTTTTAATACTGACAGCCGGTATATTGCTTATAAACAGAGTTATATAACTTTTCGGAGCTGATAAGTATTTTCAGGGTTACTCTAGACATTGTACATAATACTACATAATGTTTGTGTATGGCAAAAAAGTAACTAATTAAACAATGTTAGATGGGGGAAGTTTAGGTAGATTTATATGTACAGTCCCACCAACTATTCTGATAAGTGGTGACGATCGGTACTAAACGTAGAAATTTGGAGGTTATGTAACTTAAAAAGTAACAGAATAGTAGTAGGAATAGTTTACAGAAAGTTGGTGGAATTGTAGAGAACCTTTTTCAATGCCTTTTTTCATACCTCTGATGTTTTAATTGTATAACACTAATTTTATTATATACTTTCAAATAAAACGCCCCCATCAAATAGTTCTCTATCTCTGCATGGCTATGAATATCACTTTGTGATAATGTCTTTGTGTTTTATAACAGGTAATAAATTCGGTTATTATTTCTCATGCATTGGTCTTAATTATTACTTCTCAGCACACAAACCTCACAATTGAATTCCTTACCTAAGGGTATGATGAATGTATTTGAAACCAAAGCATGAGGTCTTGTAGACTTAAAGTAATATTACTATTGAAACCTTATATAGTTAGTCGAGACCTTTGGTCATGCATTAATTCAGACGCGTATGGACTCGTTATTATGGTTTGCTTGTTCAATCAACCTATTCGACGGGTCGATCTTTAATTTAAAAGAAAAATACAGACTTGGACTGACAAAGGGCAGTTTTAGGTTCCAAATTCGTCTGCCAGACTTAAATATTCCTCAGAATTGGGCTTCATATACTTACGTTACCTAGACGATACAGCTTGATCCGTCATTGGTCTGTTTTAGGTTTCAAATACATTACAAAATGGTCTGTTAAAGGTCATTTCTAGGTAAAAAAATACATCAGTATAAGGTCTTTAAAAATACGTCACTTAGACGTTGCAAATTGGTCATAAATAGGTTTCACTTTAGTCTCAAATAAATCTCTTTGACGTCGCAAACTGATCAATCAAGGGTCATACTTTGGTTTAAATTTCGTCGTCCCAAGACGTCACAATTTGGTTTCAATTAAGTCGAATGAAAGGTCGCTTTTGGGTTACAATTAATTGGTCTTTATGACGTCTACGAATGACGTCTTGTGCCCGTGAGATTTTGTCGTCCCAGGACGTCACAATTTGGTTTCAATTAAGTCGAATGAAAGGTCGTTTTTGGGTTACAATTAATTGGTCTTTGTGACGTCTATGAATGACGTCTTGTGCCCGTGACATTTTGACGTTATATCAGGAACCGTCAGACGTCACTCTGTAACGTCAATTACGTCAGCGGCCGACTTTAAACTAACGTTGTTTTGACGTAAAATTCCTACCTGGGAAGGGGCGGCTGAAAACACTATCAGATGATAGATAGATAAAGCATTTATTTACGCCACTGCGTTCACACAACTACACAATTTTTTAATTACGAAGAAATATACATACAAATAAAAGTAAAGAATAGAAAATACAAAGAGCGGGTGTGTGCCGCAGTAGCATAAATGGGTTATAACTCAGTGTGGCACATCACTCAAAGAGCGAAATACTGCTTTTCAATTACAACCCCTACAAGTACGAGTGCATAAAAGTACGCGCGTACATTTGTGGTCAATCGTGAGTGAAACTAGTCTGATATAAATCCACCAATCTGCACGACCACGTGGCTAGTTATGGCCTACGGGCCCTCTACAGTGGAAACGTGTAAGGCTGTTGATGATAATGAATCAGTAAGATTCTAAAAATTGTGGTGACGTGTCAAGCGCTAGTCACCTTTTACGATGTAACTAATCACTTATATATTTCATAAGTTTACATACATTTTCGACAAATAGAACGGAACGGTTAGATTGTGAAGCCATGTACCTGAACTAGGAAAAAACTGGTAATTGTATTCTAGGTTTCGTCCTCACCTCTATATAGAGAAAAATTACAATTCATATGAATTGTAATTTTCCTTCTATTTTATTAAGTGAGCTAACGTGTGATTTATGTTTGCGTGTGTATGTATATATGTGTGTGTAAAATGTCCACAAAGACAAATTGGTTGTCATTGGCTTGACTTCATTGACCGCCTCGGTGGCTCAATGTAGACAACAATTGGCTTTACGATTCGGAGATTGCGGGTTCGTTCCCCAGTGGCGTACATGTTTAAGTACTCTGTTTGGTTGGTGGTAGGGCATTTTAAAAGTCCGCCTGGCTAGCTACCACCATCTTATCTAAATCTGCCGCCAAGCAGCAATGTTAATAGCATTGTTGTGTTCCCGTTGTCAGAATAATTGCCAGTCCCCCAAATGTGTTTGGTTTCGGGGTCAGTACGCTTCCACCTTCGACCTCATCTTTACTTAACATCAGGTGTGGTTGAGGTCCACTACCAACATGTAGTGCATGTTTAGTACTTTGGTTTGGTTGGTGGTAGAGCATTTTAAATATCCGCCTAGTTAGCTACCAACATCGTATCTAAATCAGCCACCAATGTTGATGGCATTTTTTTTATGCATCACAGGTTGGTACTTGACCTCAATCACACCTGATGTTAAGTGAAGATGAGGTCGAAGGTGGAAGCGTACTGACCCGGAAACCCCAACACATTTGGGGGACTGGCTATCTTATCTCTGACAACCGGAACACAACCATGCTATTAACATCGCTGTTTGATCCGGTTGTCAAATATAAAATAGCCAGTTCCCCGAATAAGATCGGGTGTCCGGTTCAGTACGCTTCCAGCTTCTGCCTCATCATCACTTATCAGGTATGATTGAGGTCTGCTAACCCGTCGTGGACATAAAACGATCCTAGAACCACAAGCAGTTCAAGTTCTCCAGTGGACTCGGGCATTACGTAAGTTCTCAACGAAAATCTGTCGAGTCATGGAAACTACTGGAAACCAAGTTTACGGCTTTAGGCAGCCGCTCATTAGTGTAAAAGCCCGCAGTCGGTTCAATGGGGCGAGTTGATACGACGAAAATCAATACATTCGCTGCTATATACAATGTTGCTTGTTATTTTTAGTGTGTCGGAGTGGTGAGGTTGATATTTTGGCTTTATTTGAATCTGGACAATAAGATGTTAAAAAAATTGAAGTCTATGTCTATATGTATGTCTACCACGGCCATAGACCATCTATCCCAAGAGATGTGTAATCCACAAGGTATTATAAAAACGTTCGAATACGACAAAAGGATGGTAACGCGTCTGTATAAGAATAAGAATAATAAGAATAATTTATTTTTAACCATAGGTAAATACAGTGGTTTACAACCGGTAAAATTTTGTAATATTCATTAGAATTTCTAAAAGTATGTTTTTTTTTTATATGAGAGGGCGGCAAAACGAGCATGTTCCCAGCTGATGCCCATGCTAAGCATTAAAAATACTTGTGTTATAAGCATCAGCTGCTAACTCCTCAATGGACTCCTAAATTTACATTAATAGAAGGTTGTATGTAATCTGTATGTATGTATGTTACCACCTACGGGCTATAATAACAATAAATTAAAAATTCAGAAAATCCCCGAGAAAACAATCGATTGTATCATTCCAGGTAAACCAAAACCAACTCATAGCTAAATGTCTTAGAAAAGGTTAAACCGATTAACATGAAACATGACTAAACGTATCCCCGAATTTGGTTTTAAATATAAAATCATTGACAATTTAGTTAACACCTCAAAAGACTATGATATCATACAAATACGCCTAAAACTATGTTATAAAATAAATAAATATCCTTGAACATGCACACAGCGCCATCTAGTTCCACAGTAAGCAAAAGGCTTGTGTCGTGGATACCAGATGGTTGATATACTACATAAATACATTTTTTTATTTTTGTAAATAAATTCTTATTATTTTTTACTATTAAATAGGTTTACAAACGCTTGTAACAAGCGTTTGTAAACCGTTCGCTGAAACATTGAAGGAGTGAAATAGTCACTTTGTGGTGGCTCTAGGGCCCGTATTAATAAACCGTTCTCAAGATTGAGAACAGTCTTGTGAACGTTTTGATTAATAAACCTAACTTGAGACCTGAAACGCGCGTGCTTAGTCAAGCAGTAATCACTTGAGAGTTTCACGTATTAATAAACGGAACTCAAGACTATCATTCATTCGCCGCTGAAGCGAATACTTGAGAAGTGATCTCAGCTGAGTAGACCTCAAGATTGGTTTATAAATTAGCACGGAGCTTGAGATAGCGGCAACTTCTTAAGACGCATCTCGGTTGATACAGCCTCAAGACTTGTGGTTTATTAATATGGGCCTAAGATAGGCAAGCGTTTTTTGTGATGCAGGATCGTCTAGGAACATGAGGAGGCTAGTAAGGTGTAAGGCATACAATTGATAAGGCAAAAGAAATCAAAATGAAGGCCACCAATAACAACAATTAACACTTCACTCACTTGTAAATATATAACAGTAATTCACTAAATCGGCCGCCCTTCCGAGCTAAGTTCGTAAATAATTCTAACTAGGCCTCAACACTGCAGGCCACCCGTTGAAATAATTTAACAGCCAACTGTTATCCTAAAAGCGGCCTTTGCGTATGAATTGTAAAGTATAATTTTCAGTGTCAATGGTTTGTTGCGAGTTCTGTTGCTAGGCAACGTGAATACCTGTTATAAAAACGGCAGTAACGAAGGTGTTATTGTATGTGGAATGAAGTGATTTACCGTTCCAGTTAGGTATTTGTAGGGGTGATTGAGGCTTGGAATACTGGTATTTTTATGACACAAGTACCTACCTATAGGATGGGTACCTCATGTGCATTGTAGCGGTAGCCTAGAGCCGCTTATGCTGAAGAAGGTTGCCGCGGGGTTTTAGTGGGTATCCCTCCCGAAAGGGAGGAGAGACCCACATAACCGTCTCGCCTTCCCCCTTAGCGAGCGGTACGCGTAATGCGTTTCCCACGAGTCAAGAACAAAAAAAGGTCTAAAGGAGAGGATTAACGAACATAATTTTGACAGTTACCTACTGTTTTTAGATCGCGTAATTTATAAGCAACTGAACGTCGCCGTGGACAGACAGATGCGATTTATCCAATTCATACGCATTTACACCGCGTGCTTGTGTAATTAAATGGTAGAAAGTACAGTCAGGTTCAAAATTGTAATCTTGGTCCGAGTTCAGATGATTACATTTTTGTCGAACACCGACTCAATACAAAAATTATCTATTGGATCAACAAAGAAAAAGGTCTTAAGGAATTACTTACGACTTAGTTGTTTTCTTTTTTTAAGCACAACGGGTTAACACTTGACCTCAATCACACCTGATGTTAAGTGAAGATGAGGCCGAAGGTGGTAGCGTACTGACCCGGAACCCAATCTTATTTGGGGGACTGGCTATCTTATCTCTGACCAGCGGAACACAACAATGCTATTAACATTGCTGTTTGGCGGCAGATTTAGGTAAGATGGTGGTAGTTAGCCAGACGGACATTTAAAATGCCCTACAATCAAACAAACCGAGTACTAAATATGTACCCCGCTGGGGATCGAACCCGCGACGTCCGAATCGTAAACCCAATGTTGTTTACATTGAGCCACGGAGGTTGTTAAAACTTAATTACTTGTTACTCGTACGCGACTGTTACATTTTCGGGTTCTACGAGATCAGTTCTATAGGACGGAATACGAAAAACAAAAAAACATGTTCTAAGCATGTTTTTACAAAAACATAAATGTTTATTTTAAAACGGTGCATGCGCATCGCAAATC
This sequence comes from Oegoconia quadripuncta, assembly GCA_949316235.1. Taxonomy (NCBI): domain Eukaryota; kingdom Metazoa; phylum Arthropoda; class Insecta; order Lepidoptera; family Autostichidae; genus Oegoconia; species Oegoconia quadripuncta. Next base: position 28,980 of record CASGFV010000003.1, read on the forward strand.
TATCTATATGGTAGATAAAGTGATATGCGAGGACAAGGAAGAGGGGGAGGAGCGATATTTGATCTGGACGTCGTCGTAGTGCGCCGTGACGTGTTCATTTATTTTTAATTTTAACTAATATTTCTTATATTTCGAACATGAGCAACAAGAGATTGCCACTTAGCATATTTTATTGACAATCGGTTTCCGCGCATATCTTTGTATGTGGCACTTCGACAATTTTGTATATATTTGATTGGTGTAGTGGATGGTGATACTGTCAGCGAAACCAACGGTTGCGGGTTCGAATCCCGCGAGGGGTAAATGTATGTGTGATGAATACGAACATTTATTCCCGAGTCATGGATGTTTATATAAATATTTATGTATGTTTATCCGTTATCTAGTATCCTAGGACAAGCTTTGCTTAGTTTGAAACTAGATGATTGGTGTAAGTGTCTCAAATATTTATTTATTTATTCCCTACCGTAACTGTCTAAATACAACATCTTGAAATCTGTGAGGATATCAGGAAAACTAATTTCAAAATTTGAAAACAGGCCAAAACAAACATCAAAATGTAAATTTTCACGTCAATTGGTCCAGTACTAACTGTAGTTATTTGAAACTTTAAATGGCCCTCTTGTAAAATTACTATTTTTAGATACCGAATTATGTGTAAGATTTTGTAAATCCGGATAAAGACCTGTATACACACACACAAACACAAAACGCCGTTAAATATATAACACCCATCGTTTTCGACGGTGGTTAAAAATTGCTATAACCACAGTCACTTCGTTTTGTAAGGTAAAGCTTACGGGTAAACAACAGATATAAACCTTATTTTCTGCCTAATTAAAAAAAAAATAACACCTTCATGAAGTTCAAAGAATTCCTAAGAATAATGTAGGTACTTATTACTATAAATGAGAAGGTGGTATGTTTATTTCTCAATCAAGCTATAACATTTGGGATTTGGATAAATTTTAGTCCAAAGAAGGACCATGTGCTGGGTTAACATACAATTATTACATTAGCCCGTATTAACCCTACTGCTGGGCCACTCCTTTAATATACAGAATTCCTACTTTTATTCCGAAATTTCAAATAAATTTCACAAGCGAAATAAGTCTCCAATAGATTCCTTTTATGGCTTAATTCACTATAATGATAAGCCAAACCACTTGACTTTCATTAAAAATACCATTAATCATGAACCCCGAACATCAAGGCTTTACTAAAAAAGTACTAAAGAGCGTGTTGCGTGTCAGAAATCACAGTAAAAAAGGTATAAAAAGGTATAATCCTCTACACCCCACCACCCTCCGATATAGGTTACACTCGTAATGACGGTAGGGTTAAGCCCGGGTCACACAGGGCTAGATCGAAGCGTGAGTAGAATTGTATGTGTATGAGACCGTCGTGGACACTATGTATCTGCTTATGTTAAATTACTGTCTTCACCTCCTTAATGCCTTGCTAGCCAAGTATCACGACTTGGCAAAGCGACATTTGACATGTATAACATGACATGACACAACAGGTAAATACGAGTATTAATATGAAAAAATTCAGGAAAATGACCGAGTCCAGCAAAATTATCGCATAAAAATTTTGATGCTCAGTGCAGTTAGTTATGTTATGTTTGAAAGGCCATAGTTATATTTTAATTGCATTGAGCTAGAAACTTGATTTTTACAGAGCTTTAAGCCGTAAATCATTTGACATTATTGTCTGACGGATCTTGAGAAAAATGGTCTTGACTGACTGACAGAAGGCTAACAAAGTGATCGTTCGGGGATATCGTTCTACCTTTTGAGTTACGGTAGCCTAAAAATCTACATTTCATTTCTTCAATAATGTAAGTAATATAGATAATTACAAGTAGATTACCCAAAAAATCCAGCACTCAGTGTGACCCCGGCATAAACTTGCCCCCTAAACTAGGCCATTCAACCCCTAAATGTCCCCTTGTCCTATTGTTATCAAAGGATTTGCCGCTAGTTGGGACGGGCAGGTAATTTGTTTAATTTTCCATGTGTGTTTAGTGTGTGTACGTGTATATATACTAAAGGAAAATTATTGATCTACTTCCATTGTAGGTATAATTTGAATGGGAATTTACAATTTCTTTTATAGTTTTTCTTTTTTAGAAATTATGAGCTATGAAAAAAATTCATTTTAATATTTTTTATAGTTACATTTTAGAAAAGTATGATGTTTTCCACGTAGTAAGTAATTAGCATTATAGAGTAATTACCTTGGCTTAAACATGATTAAAAAGAACAGCTGTCGCGCGACGCGCCTCGACTTACCTATAAGGGGGGAAGTTGTGACAATGGGAACTAAAAGATTTGAAGGTAATTTGTATTCAAATTGTTATTAACTATTGTGCCTAAATATTTTAGACGTTCGCAAATAAGTTGGCGAAACTTAAATATATACCATTGCTTTGAACTCTACATACGTTTACGAGTCTAACTAACCGATCAATTAGTTTTCTTTTTTCGTTTTATTCTCTCCTCTCGGAGAAGGCAAAGGGATCTAAGCACATACAGCCATGTCTTACTTCTCTTATTTCTTCAGTTTATAAGTCAGTTGCAGTCAAAATAAGTAATTCGTCGTATACTTGGCGTATACAGAGTCTAGTCACGGTCAAGTAATTCTTCAGTAAAGTGGCAGAAAGCTTTACAAAAGATTTAACTAACTTACCTAAGTTAAGAAATGAAATAATAATAATTAAATGATAGCTAAGGCGATTACGGTTTGTTTTTTTTTATGTCACCTGTAAACTAAGGCAAATGCCTTAATGTATTGTGATATCTTAAGACGTCCATTGGAAGAACAGAGAAGGTGAAATATATTATTCCAAAAATATCAAAAACCTACAATATTTTTTACGTTAATATAATTCTGATTCACAACTCAATTCCTCCCAATCCCCCCCAATTTATAACCAAAGTTAAGTTCCGATTTAAGTTCGGCAAAATGTCGTATAACACATGTGCTTTCCTACATCTGAGGCAGGTTGGTTACTATGTGAAAATTAATCACTGAAATTCCTGGTTAGTGACTCCCAATCAGTAGGTATCTTTTGTGCGTTCAGTTTAACATAAGGGATTAATAATTTGAATAATTCTTTACATGTTCTTATTTTACTAGCCAAGTAGTCCCCCGCTCATCTCTATTTGTATATGACGTTTGGTCATGGATCAATGAAACAAGAAGACTGACAATCGCCATACCAGAAATCGTACCTCGGAAGATCTCAAAATATAATAATACTAGTATAGCGTTTACTCATAGCCAGCAAAGACAAAACGAAATACGCAAAACAGCCTTGACTAATTAAGAGGGTTTATTCTGTTAAGTGGGGACCTCATTAGATAAATTAGAATTTCTTTTTAAATATAGCCTACATCAAAAATATTGTTGACTTGCATACGAAAAGCCTTAAAGCTCATTGTAAATAATACCTAACTACTTAGTTATAATTACGGTTATTTTCGAAAATTTCACTTTTTTTATAATCGTGGATTCTTGAAAATAACCCTCATCAAAGATATTTGCTATACTTATA
>CASGFV010000004.1:0-120963 GCA_949316235.1 Oegoconia quadripuncta
GGCCTGAGAGAACCTGCACCGCGCGGAAGGTCAGCGAGCCCCGCATGCGCTCCGTCCAGTCCCTTATTACCGGACGGAGCGCCTCGACAGTCCGGCGGCCGGCCTCAGGCGAGGCCAGCCTTACCCCCCAGATCCCCAGCACGGACTGCCGAGCCTGGAGTTTCCGCACTTCCACCTCCCTTGGAGCAGGTTGCTCGCCCCGGAGGAGGAGGTCCTTGCGCCACTTATACAGTGACGCCTGGGCCTCCGCCTCCAGGTCCCAGGGAGGTGTGCCCGCCAATGCGCACGCCGCCTCGAAGGAGATGGTGCGATATCCGCGTATGACGCTGACGGCCATCACCCTCTGAGGATGTCTCAGAAGGGTGACATTCCTACGGGCCGTCAGGGTCTCCGCCCAGATCGGGGCCCCATATAGGGCCATCGATCGCACCACCCCCATGTAGAGGCGGCGGCTTGCCGACTCGGGCCCCCCGATGTTTGGCATCAGCCGCCTTAGGGCAGCCGATGCCGCGATCAATCGGGGGGCCAGGCGGGCGAAGTGCCCACGGAAACTCCAGCGCGGGTCGAGGACAAGTCCGAGGTACCTCATCTCGGGCTTGACCTCGATTCGAGTGCCACCAACCTGGATGCTCGCGCCGGGAGGTGGCCCCTTCCGGGCGCCGTGAAAACACAGCGCCTCGGACTTATGAAGGGCCACCTCCAGGCCGAGCATCCTTATGCGCCTCACCACTTGTGCTACCGACACAGTGGCGAGGCGTGCTGCTTCTCGGTACGAGCTCCCCCGGGAGGTCACCAGCGTATCATCCGCATAGCAGGTGACCTCTGCTCCGGGAAGGAGCTCGCCCCGCAGCACCCAGTCGTAGCCGACGTTCCACAGGAGAGGGCCTAAAACCGACCCCTGCGGAACACCGCACGACGTTTCCCACCTTGCCAGCCTACCGTCCCGGACCGGATACTCAACGTATCTCTGCGAGAGGTAGGCCCCGACCATGAGGCGCAGGTATGGAGGCACGTTATGATAGTGGAGTGCCTCCATAATGCAGGCCCAGGGAAGGGTGTTAAAGGCGTTCGCTATATCCAGCGACACCGCCAGCAACACCCCGCCTTGGGCGGCCGCCTCTTCCGAGAGGGCTTTGACACGGCCGACCGCATCTACGGTCGACCTTCCCTCTCGGAATCCGAACTGACGTTCGGACAAATCGGGGCCTACGTCTCGGAGGTGCTTGACGAGGCGACAGCATATAATGCGCTCAAAGAGCTTGTCGACCTCGTCCAGTAGCACGATCGGACGGTAGGCTGAGGGGGATTCCGCGGGACGCCCGTCTTTCTTGATCAGGACGAGCCGGCCGATTTTCCAGATGGCTGGAAAACGGCCGGATCGAAGACAGGCGTCCAGTAGACCACGGAATCTCCCCCCGAGGGCCTCCAGTGCCAGAGCCAGGACGCGTCCCGGGACCCCATCGGGTCCCGGAGCCGTGTTTTTGGATTTCATCCTCAACACGGCCGCGCCTAGCTCTCCCTCCGTTACCGGAGGGACCTCGACTTCCGCGCTCGCATCCGCGACGTCAGCTTGACGTCGCGGGGGCGCCATCGCTGGAGGGAGATGTTCCGCCCTGTTCGGAAACAGCGACGAAACAACCTCCTCCAGCAGTCGAGGCTCGAGACTCTCCGTCAGGGGGGGCGACCAGGGGCGTAATTTGCCCCTGACCATCTTATACGGCCTCCCCCATGGATCACGGTTTAGAGTCTCGAGGAGCTCCGCTCTGGCACTCGCCTTCGCGTCGGCGATGGAGAGCTGTAGGGCCTTCTTAACCTCTCGATAGGCACCGTACAGCTGGGCTTCCATGTCGGCGTCACGGACCCGCCTACGGCGGGCCCGGGTGTACTGGCGTCTCGCCTCCACACAACGGGACCGGATTTCTCCGATCCCCTGAGACCACCAGTACACCTGACGCTTCGGAGGTCGAGGCTTGGCCCGGGTCATGCTCGCGTCGCAAATATGCGACAGCGCGACCCGGAACCATTCACTCTCGACCTCGACCTCCACAGGCCTGGAAGGTGTTACCCAGGCCTGGACAATGGAAGCAATCTCCACCGCTTCGCGATTTAGGCTGGACAAGGCCCATCGGGCCGAGGCTCGGCTGTCGGGACGACGGCGCGTGTCCGCGCGTTCTGTGGCTGTGGAGACGTCGAACCGGACATACAAATGGTCCGACAACGTCTCCACATCCTCCAGAACCCTCCACTCACGGACACGCTGTGCGACGGCGGGGGTCGTGAACGAAATGTCCACGATGGACCCCCCCTGCCATCGCACGCAGGTGTTGGCCGACCCCTGGTTCAGAACCACGAGGCCGGCAGCCGTCGCCCACTCCGCAAGAAGATCTCCCCGAGTATCCGTCGCGGGACAGCCCCAAGCCAATGACTTGGCGTTGAGGTCGCCCACGACGAGCGCCGGACACGGTAGGGTCTGCCCAATGAGGGCCCCTACCTGGTCCAGGAACGCTTCGAACTCGGCGAGACTCCTGTTGGGGGAGAAATACACCCCTATCAGGCATATCTCTCCCCAGCGGATCGCCACAAAGCCTCGGCCCCTCGACAAGGTGGGAGGGGGCATTATGCCCTCTGCCCCTCTTTTAGTTATTATGGCCACCGAGCCGTCCACGTCCGCTGCCCAGTTATCACTGGGGGGGACGTAGTAGGGCTCGGCGGCCACGGCGACATCGATCGACCACTGCGCCATGGATTGCAGGAGGAGGTCCTGCGCACCGGCGCAGTGGTTGATGTTCGCCTGTAAGATCCTGTGAATGCCCATCACTTGGCCGCATTCACAGGATCCTTATCGGGAGCAACGGCGGCCGGGGTCCGTCCGGCCGCCTTGAGGCCTGCACGTTTGGGGGCTATCGCCCCCGTGCAGACCCTGCTCCCCACCCGATGCTCGGCGGGCTTCCCCGCTGCCACGCACAGTGAGCAGCGCGGAGCGGCCGAGCACTCCCTGGCCAAGTGGCCTGTTGCACCGCAGCGGAAGCACTCTCCGCTGCGGTCGATCGCCGAGGTGCACCCCTGCCTCACATGCCCAAGCATGAGGCAGCGGTAGCACCTCGTGGGCCGGGTCTCCATCAGTTTTACCTGGGCGGAGACCCAGCCCACCAACAGACGCCCCTTGGCCACCCTCCTGGCGGCTGCCACTGGGCACTGGACCCAGGAGGTCCCTTGTGCGAAGGGTGTGCGGACGACTTGGCCAGCCTTGACCTCCTCGACCGCACACCCCCCCACCTTAGCCACCGCGGCGGCGACATCCTCGGGCGAGACCGAGTCATCCAGGCCCGAAATGCGCAGATCTGCGCACTTCATGGGCCTGGTTATACGGACATCAGTCTCGCCGAGGACCTCCCTCAGCCTTGCGGCGAGGGAGTCTGCCTTATCTCCGCTTGTGGCGCCTGGGACCTCCAGAATCTGGGCCCCCGTCCGCGCCGTGCGTGACCTTAAGCCGGTGATCCCGAGGCCGTCCAATTCAATCTTGGACCTGGCCTCGAGCATCACCGACTTGTAGGTGACGCCTCTGTCCTGAGCCCCCGGCTGGAGGGTCAGGACTACGGCAGCGGATCGAGGGGCCCTTAATCCAGCACCCTTCTTTGCTGGACCTCCCTTTGTCCCCTTTCCCTTCGGTGTTTTTGAAGGGGGGGCGGAAGGTCCGGCAGCCGCCATCGTCTTATTTTTAGCCCCAGAGCTTTGCGCCCGGGACTCCTTCGTCTTCCTCTTCTTGACCACTGTCACCCAGCTTTCGTCCATGGACGTTGGCGCGGGTGGCAGTGGTCGAGGAGGTGGTGGTTTGGAGGGTCCGGCTGGCCCTTTCTTTTTAGCCGGACCCTTCCCCTTCTTCTTTTTGCCCTTAGGCCCCGGCAAGATGGTTGGTGCCGGGGCTTGGGGCGCAGCTGGTGCAGCAGGCGGAGATTGGCGCCTGATCGGTGGCGCGACGGTCACCGCACCGGATGAGGACGGCCTGAATGGTGTTGCCGCCCTCTTTACGTCCGCCGCCAGAGGCGGCCTCTCCCGCCTTGCTGGCAGCAGTCTCTCCTCCAGGGCCTCGAGCCTCGCCCCCACCATGGTGCCTACTCGCTCCATGATGGTGCGCTCGAGGTCCTGGTCCTTCCCTGGAGGAGAGAACCGCCCCTGCACCTGTGTCTCCGTCCGAGACCGCTCGAGGCTGGCCTTCAGCTCGCCTAACTCCTTGCGGAGGTCTGCCATATCGGCTTTTAGGCGGCTGTTCTCTGCGGCCAGCCGGGCGGTCTCGTCGGAGACCGACCGTCTCTTTAGCTCCTCGGTCGTCTCCCTGATTGAGGTGGCGGCAACCTTGAGGGCCTTGACAAATGTACCCTTGAGGTTGCCGGACTTCGTGGCGATGTGCAAAATTGTGCCGACACTGTCGAGGACCCGTTGGTTCAGATCCTCCGCAGTATCGGCGCCCGTCACATGGCCACCACGCTCCACCTCAGCGCCGCTGGAACTTGGGGACGAATCCGCAAGGCAAGCCGTTCTCCTGGTGTTTGCCTCGCGGATCATCCCGACGGTCTCCTCCTCCGCTTGGAGGCGGAGCTCCTCTCGTCTGAGTGCCAGGAGCTCCGCCTTCGCTTTGGCCAGGCCCACATATTGGCCCGTTGTGGGCGGGCGTCCCCTCTTAGGCCTTTTGGCGGGCCCCGATGTTACGGGCCTCACCAATGGCCTTGAGTCAGACGAGTCGCCACTTAGCGACGCGTCCGACTGTGAGGATCCGGACGCCCGCAGCCTTTTGCGGGCCTGGTCCAAGGGCGCCGGGAATTCCGGCGCCGCCCCTCCTTTGGGCTCCGGGGTGAAGAGCTCCTCAGGAAGGTCCCCGAACAGGACCCTTCCTGGGGAGAAGCACTCTTCATTCCCAGCCGCCACATCTATCATTCTCGTCGCCGGCTTAATGAGCACTTGAAGTTGCTGCCGTCCACGGCTCCGGGGAGGAGTCCCCGGGGCCGGTGACGACAGCAACAGTGCTGGCGACGAGGCATCGGAGTCCGACAGTGCGATCGGCAAAACGCCCTGCGGCACTGTCGGCTCGTGGGAGGGCTCGAGGAGGTTAATCCCTCCTTCCGCACCCGACTCCTCTACCTCCCTCTGCTTTCTGTTTACGAACACCCTAGTGGTGGTGGTGGGCGGGGTTCGGCCTGTATTACTGTAGGTCTTACTAGGTGTTTTTTGTTTTTTGGGGGGGGTTCTAATCGTACTCATTTTTCGTCCCACGAGTATGAGGGAAATACTCAGTCCACCCGGGCGGTGCCCTCTGCACCCGGGTAACCCTTTTACGCCTGGGGGGTCGGGCGGTACCCCAGGGTGGCCGCTAGTGGGTGGATTATGCCCTCCACCTTCCCTCGTCCTCCCACTTTCGAAAGAAAGTAGGACGACGAGGGCATTCGGCGCCGCGTTGCCCCAACGCCGAAACTTGGGCTGGTTTTACAGGGTTTTCCTTCCCGCGGGCCGGCCAATTAAGGCAAGCCCTCCGGCCAGCGAAATCCACGACATCTCCCACTGGAGCCACCAGCGGGGTCGTTGAAGTGGGTTCGCCGGTTACGGAACGCGAGGGGGTGGCGAAGCCCCTCCTCCGGCGGCGGCGCACATAGCGCCTGCCGGACATCCCACCGATTGGCGGGAGCCGACCCGCCCCTGTCCCACATAGGGACCTACCCCCTGCCCCATCCTGCTGTGCCCTCTGCAATCAGAGGGACACGCGGAGGGGCACCCCCCTTGTCAGACTATTCGCCATCGGCCAATAAGAACCCTTAAAGTGGGAAGTTATTGGCCGATGCCCAGGGTGCACCGGCCCAGCAGCTACCGTTCCCCCCAGACGTATCCAGGAGGACAAGTAACCACCGAGCACACGAGGAGGTTGTCTGACGTCGCACCCCAACCTAACCTAACCTAACCTAACCTAACCTAACCTAACCTAACCTAACCTAACCTAACCTAACCTAACCTAACCTAACCTAACCTTTTTTTTTTTTTTTTTTTTTTTTTTTTTTGACGGGGAGAAAAGCTTTTTACGCCTTCGACCCGCCGCTGTGGGGCAGCGGCGGGGATATGTGGGGCTCGCCGCTCCAATAATAGGAGCGGCCCTACCCACTAAAACTCCCCGGTGTCCCTCTCACCGCTAGTGACGGAGCCCAGGAACGAAAACGCGACTGCAGCTCCGTCAGCGGATGTCCATCTTCGGACACATCCCACTTAGACCTAATGGCCTACACCACTATGGTGACGCGCCGGGACACTTGGCGCGTCATCCACCACGAGGACCGGCTGTTGACGGGCGACGGACACCCCCATGTCCGCCGCCGAGGTCCTCTGTAAGGGAAGGAGGCTGCGGCCAAAGGCCAACCGCCTACGCCCCGGTCGTTTGCGCCGCATCGGGTGAGAGGATGCTTCATCTTCCCTCATCCGCTCCGCCTCCTCCTTCTGCGACATCACCGCTTCGCAGAAGGAGACCATCACCTTCCATGACGCCTCGCTGTCCACCATAGCTTTGACTACGGTGGGCAGCGAGAGGTCTGTCCCCAGGGCCGCAACGAGCTCTGCTCGGGGCTCCGCCCAGGCCACGCACTCCGCCAGCGTATGCTGCGCCGTGTCTTCGGCGCAGCCGCAACTGTGGCATTGAGGCGTGGGCTCTCGACCCGCCACGTTGCACAGGTACCTCCCGAAGCATCCATGCCCCGAGAGGACCTGCGCAAGGTGGAAGGTCATTACCCCCCGTTTGCCTGCGACCCATCTCTCCAGGACGGGTCGAATGGCGCCAATTGTACGCAGGCCATATTCGGCCTCCGCCAGCCCTAGCTCCCATTTCCGGAGGAGATCCTTGCGCGAGAGTTCTCTCCACCGCTTTATCTCCTCCGGAAGCGGCTCGGATCCACGAGCCCGCAGGTGCGCGACCCGCCGATAAACATCGGCCAACACTTCGGCCTCTAACTCCCATGGCGGGGTGCCGGCTAGCACGCATGCCGCGTCGCACGAAATGGTGCGGTACCCTCTTATAAGCCTGACCGCCATGACCCGCTGCGGTCTCCGCAGTAGGGCCCGATTAGTGGCGGTCAGAGCGTTCACCCAGATGGGTGCCCCATAGAGTGCCATCGACCGCACCACTCCGGCGTACAGTCGGCGGCAGCTGCTCTTCGGCTCTCCCACGTTTGGGAGGAGGCGGCTTAGCGCCGCAGCAGCACCCACGAGTTTGGGCGCCATGCGCTCAAAATGTGCCCTAAAATTCCAGCGGCTATCGAGGACGAGGCCAAGATACCGCATCGTCGGCTCGACAGCGATGGACACACCCCCAACTACGATCCGGGACCCGGCGGGAGGAGCTCTCCGAGGACCGTGAAAACACAGCGCCTCGGATTTATTTAAAGCGACCTCCAGACCCAACCGCCGGATCCTTGCCACCACTTGGGCCACACCGGCCGTGGCCAGGATAACCACCTCTCTGTATGAGCGAGCGCGGGCCAACACCATAGTGTCGTCGGCGTAACAGACGACTTCAACGCCTCGCAAGTTGGCCCCGCGCAGTACCCAATCATATCCGATGTTCCACAGGAGCGGTCCAAGAACCGACCCCTGTGGAACACCGCACGCCATCTCTTTATTTCGCCACGTATCCCGGGTCGGATACGTGACGGCTCTTTCTGAGAGGTAGTTATCCACTACCCGACGCAGGTACAAAGGCACGCAGTGATGCCTGAGTGCCCCTCTTATTGTGCCCCAGGGGAGGGTGTTAAAGGCATTGGCGATGTCGAGGGACACCGCCAAGACAACCTCACCCCGGGACACGGCTCCATCCGCCAGGGCCCTCACCCGCGCAATAGCGTCGATGGTGGACCTGCCCCGGCGGAAACCGAACTGGTTTGCACTCAGGTCTGGACCCGAACCCTCCAAGTGCCTGACGAGGCGAGCCGCAATTATACGCTCCAGGAGCTTGCCCGCCTCGTCGAGCAGGACAATCGGCCTGTATGCTGAGGGCGAGTCAGCAGGGCGCCCCTCCTTCTTTATGAGTACCAGTTTCCCCGTTTTCCATATGCGAGGAAACTGGCCCCGCTTCAGGCACTCCGAAAAGAGCCTCCTCGTTTGCGGCTCCAGCGGATCATTCGCTGCCAGGACCCAGGCTCGCCCAGGGATTCCGTCTGGGCCAGGGGCAGTATTTTTGGCGCGAAGCCGCAATACAGCCGCACCGAGCTCTCCTCCCGAGATTTCGGGAGCGTCCGCCTCTTCTGCACCCTCATCATTTGACACCTCCTGCGACGCCATCGGAGGAGGAACGTATTCGGCCCTATTGGGGAACAGGGCTTCCACCACCTGCTCAAGAAGCTGCGGCTGGAGACTCTGCGTCAGAGGGGGGGCCCAGGGGCGAAGCTTTTGCCTCACCATCCTGTACGGCCTCCCCCACGGATCCTTGTTGAGAGTCTCCAGCATTTCCTCTTCCGCCAACGACTTGGCCCTGGCTATAGCCGTCTGCAGGGTCGTAACGGCTTCCCGGTAAACGGCGTATAGCCTGGCCTCTTCGGCCTCGTCCCTCTGCCTCCGTCTCCTGTACCGCGTGTAGGGACGTCTAGCGGCAATGCACGCCTTGCGCAAATGGGAGAGCTCCTCGGACCACCAGTACACTTTCCGCCTGTGTGGGACTGGTTTGACGCGGGGCATGGCCGCGTCACAGACATGTGACATGGCCTTAACGAGCCGCACCGCTTCACTCTCCACGTCTTCCGGGACCTCGGAACCAGCAACCCAAGCCTGAACGATGGCAGCCTCGAGCAGCGCCTCCCTGTCTAACTTTTTGATAGACCAGCGAGGGCCGTCCCGTCTCTGGAGGCTCGGGTCGCTCGAGATCGACCGAAGCGCCGACAGAGTGTACTGGATGTACCGGTGGTCGGACAGGGTCTCGACATCATCCCTTACCCCCCAGCCGTGGACACGGCGCGCCAGGGCGGCGTTTGCAAACGTAACGTCTACAATAGAGCCGCCCTGTTGCCGCACGCATGTGTCAACGGAGCCCCGGTTTAAAACCACAAGACCTGTAGCGGCTGCCCAGTCTTCCAGCGCCTCGCCGCGAGCATCTGTCGCGGGGGATCCCCACGCCAAGGATTTGGCGTTGAGATCCCCAGCGACGAGCACCATATTAGGGCGACTTTGGCCAATCAGAGCCCCGACTTCGACCAGGAACTGTTCGAAGTCCGCCAGGCTCCGATTTGGCGAGAAGTAGGCCCCAACGACCATAACGTCACCCAAGTATGCCGCTACAAACCCTCGACCCTTCCTTACTCTTTCCAGGGGAGGGGAGCCGGCCGAAACCTGGGTGACGATCGCCACCACGCCCTCGTGGTCCGAGGCCCAGTTGTCCCGTGGAGGGACGTAATACGGCTCGGACACTATTGCCACCTGGGTAAGCCACTCCGCCATGCTCTGGGTCAAGAGATCCTGAGCTCTGGCGGAGTGGTTTATATTCGCCTGCAATACCCGGAGATCCATTTAAGTGGCGATGTCCATCGAGACCACCTCGGCCTCGTCCCGAGCTTTAGCGCTAGTGGACGGGCGGACCGGCTGCGAGGGGGCCCGAGGGCCATCGCCGCCGTTTCTCCTGCTCTTAGCTCGACGCGGGGCAGCACATGCATTGCTGCCCAGTCTGTGGTTGGCCGACTTTCCCGCTGCCTCGCACACAGAGCAACGCGGTTGCTCGGAGCATCCTCCTGCCTTATGCCCGGGCCGACCGCAGCAGTAGCACTGGTCGCTACGGTCAACCTCGGCGGAGCACTGCTCTCGCACGTGCCCAACTTCCAGGCAGCGATAGCACCTAAGAGGGCGGGGCTCCAGAAGCCGCACTTGGGCGGACACCCACCCAATCAATAGCCTCCCGCCGACCTTGATTTTGTTGGCCGCCGCGATTGGGCAACGCACCATTACCGAACCGAGACCCGATTGGTTTTGGCGAATTTCGCCAGCCCGCACGGACTCGGTCGGGCATCCGCCGGCATGCGCTACTGCCTTGACGACATCCTCTACAGTAGCTGCGTCATCCAGGCCCGAGATGCGCATGTCCGCGCTTCTCGTAGGCCTGGTGATTTGGACGCAGTCAGCTGTGAGGACCTCCCTGAGCTTATTGGCTAGGGCGTCCGCCTTGTCGCCACTAGTCGCGCCTGGCACCTCCAGAATCCGCGCACCGGTGGCCGTCCGCCGTGATCGAATGGCAGCGATGCCGAGGCCCGCAAGGTCAATTCTCCTCTGGGCCTCCTTCAGCGCGCTGGCATACGTAATGCCACTCTTTTCTGCTTCCGGCTGTAGAGTGATGACTACAGCCGATGAGCGTGGCGGCCGGAGTTTGACCGGGCGCGGCGACTTCGCGGAGCTACTCGGTGCTGGCACCTTGCTGCCCGTCTTTTGGCCCTTTTTAACCACCGTGGTCCAGGCCTGGTCCATGGACCGCGGTGCCGGTGGCAGCGGGCGGGCTTCAGGGGCGGCTTTAGAAATTTTAGGCGCCACTGGTAGCCCCTTCTTGATGGCCTTCTTGCGGGCTCTCTTCGTCATTGCCGGAGCAGGGTCCGAGTTCGGCAAGGCGGAGCTGGCAGCTGTCCGAGCCTTCCCTGGCATGCCGACGGGAGGTTCAGGGTTAGGGTCAGGAATGGCCCTTTCCTCTGATTCCCTTCTCGCGTCGGCTGCCAGTGGAGGTCGAAGCCTCTTAGCCGGGAGGAGCCGCTCTTCCATGGCTTCCAGTCTGGCATTGAGCATGGTCCCCACTTGGACCATTATACGCCGCATGAACTCCTCTGGGTCGGCTTGAGCGGGCGTGGATGGCGCTCGATCGACCACAGAGGGAACGGAACCTCCATGTTGGGCTTGCTGGAACCCAGCCCGCAACTCCTGCATCTCCTTGCGGAGCTCCGCAAGCTCTGCCCGCAGACGCGCGTTGTCTGCATGGAGACGGGCTGTCTCGTCAGAGATGCTACGCTCAGAGAGCGCATTAACGGCCCCACTGATAGAGGTCGCTGCGTCTTTTAGGGCCCTCTGAAACGTGCCTTTGAGGTGGCGGGATTTAGCTGCCACCGCAGATATCACCGCCAGGCCATCCTCCACTCTCTTGCCCAGGTCCTGGGCAGAACAGGCCCCGGCCTCTTTGTTTGTCGACGCTGCAGGCTGAGAACCCCGTTTGGGGAGAACCCTTCTGGCTAGATCGCCGACCTCCTCCTCTGCCTTTAGGTAAAGCTCGCGCTCTTTCGCCTCATTGAGCGCTGCCTTGGCCTTGGCGAGACCAACGTATTCGCCAGTGGTCGGCGGGCGACCACGGCCTCTCGACGCCGGCGTATCAGGGCGGGATTTCGCCCCTTCACTCCCGCTTTCACTAGAAAGCGACGTCTCGCTCAGACGCCGCTTTTTCCCACCTTTCTTCCACATTTTGCCCCCAGGCTTGGAAGATGCTCCGGATGTTACGGTGACCAGACTTGCGTCTGTGTCACCGGAGCCCAAGCTCATAAATGAGTCGGACTCACCCTCTATCATATCCGCCACTTTCGCGGCGTTCTCCCTGTCACTTGCTGACGCGCAAGGTGACGCGCAAGCTGCGCTTTCCCTCTTATTTTGGCCTTTACGGCCACCACCTAGTTTGATTTTGAAAGATTTGGACATCTGGATTTTGATTCCCACGAGTGGGGTCGAAGTATGCGGTCACCCCCCGGGTGACGCCCATTCCGGGGGGAAGGCTAAGTACAGTAGAGGTCGCCAGGTGTCTACCGGTTTTAACGAGGGTTCTCTCGGGTTTTATAGGGTTTTCCTTCCCGCGGGCCGGCCAATTAAGGCAAGCCCTCCGGCCAGCAGACACACGACATCTCCCACTGGAGCCACCAGCAGGGTCGTTGAGGTGTGTTTGCCAGTTACGGAACGCGAGGGGGTGGCGAAGGCCCCTCCTCCAACGGTGACGCAAAACCGCGCCTGTCGGGCATTCCGCCAAATTAGCGAAAGCCGACCCGTCCTTGTCCCAGATTGGGACCCGCCCGTCCCCGCCTGCCAGGCCCATATCGGGCCCCGCCGGGGTGTGCCGCTCTTAGTCTGGTCTCTCGCCTCAGGCCTGTCCGGTATGGGAAGCCCTATCCGGCATAGCCCTGAGGGTCGTCGAGACACGCAAGCCCCTTCACCACGACAAGGTGGCGGCACGTCGAAGGGGAACCTAACCTAACCTTTTTTTTTTTTTTTTTTTTTTTTTTTTTTTTTTTTTTTTTTTTTGACGGGGAGAAAAGCTTTTTACGCCTTCGACCCGCCGCTGTGGGGCAGCGGCGGGGATATGTGGGGCTCGCCGCTCCAATGATAGGAGCGGCCCTACCCACTAAAACTCCCCGGTGTCCCTCTCACCGCCGTTATACGACAGAGCCCAGGCATGCTTGCGCACTACGTCTGCGGCTCAATCGGCGGGCGTCCGTCTCCGGACCCTTCTCAAACGGAGTGGTGTGGTCACTCCGACCGTCTATTGGTGGCGCGCCGGGACACGTGGCGCGCCAGCAATCCCGAGGACCTGCTGCTGTTGGGTAACGGATGTCCCCATATCCGCTACCCTGAGATCCTCCGCTAGGGGGAGGCTACGGCCATAGGCCAGCCGCCTGCGCCCTGTACGCTTGCGGCGCATCGGATTAGCAGAGGCATCTTCCTCTCGCGTCCGCTCCGCCTCCTCCTTCTGCGTCATCACCTCCTCGCAGAAGGTGACCATTGCTTTCCATGATCCCTCGCTGTCCACCATGGATTTGACCACGGCGGGCAGCGAGAGATCGGCCCCCACCGCTGCAACCAGCAGCGCCCGCTGTTCCGCCCAAGCTGGGCAGACGGCTAGCGTATGCTGCGCCGTATCTTCACCACAGCCGCAGCTATGGCACTCGGGCGTGGGCTCCCTCCCCGCCACGTTGCACAGATACCTCCCAAAGCAACCATGCCCTGAGAGGATCTGCACAAGGTGGAAGGTAAGGACCCCCCGCTTACCACCGACCCATCTGTCCAAAACGGGGCGGACTGCCTCGATGGTCATGTGGCCGGAATTTGGCTCCTCCAGATTTGCCTTCCACCTCCGGAGGAGGGCACCGCGCGATCGATCTCTCCAGCGCTTAATTGCCTCCGGAGGTGGTTCGACCCCTCGGGCTCGCGACTGCGCCACCCGCTGGTAGATGTCTGCCAGGACTTCCGCCTCTAGCTCCCACGGGGGTGTGGCAGCCATCACACAGGCCGCCTCAAACGATACTGTGCGGTATCCCCTCGCTATTCTAACTGCCATGACCCTCTGCGGTCTTCGCAAGAGGGTCTTATTATG
Organism: Oegoconia quadripuncta; assembly: GCA_949316235.1. Classification (NCBI taxonomy): domain Eukaryota; kingdom Metazoa; phylum Arthropoda; class Insecta; order Lepidoptera; family Autostichidae; genus Oegoconia; species Oegoconia quadripuncta. The sequence continues at coordinate 13,337 of CASGFV010000004.1, forward strand.
GGCAGATAGTGCCTCTACCCAGATGGGAGCTCCATATAAGGCCATCGAGCGTACTACTCCGGAGTACAGCCGGCGGCACCCGCCCTTCGGCCCACCCACGTTTGGGAGGAGCCTGCTTAGCGCAGCAGCGGCCCCTACAAGTTTAGGAGCTTGCCGCTCGAAGTGCGCTTTAAAATTCCATCGGCTGTCGAGGACGAGGCCTAGGTACCGCATCGTCGACTCGACGCCGATGGAAACTCCCCCCACCGTTATGTGCGATCCGCTTGGAGGTGCCTTTCGAGGCCCGTGAAAACACAGGGCCTCTGACTTGTTGAGGGCCACCTCCAGTCCCAGCCGACGGATTCTCGCAACAACCTGCGCTACTCCAGCCGTCGCCAACAGGGCTGCCTCACGGTAAGTCCTGCCACGGGCCGTCACTAGGGTATCATCAGCGTAGCAGGTAAGCTCGATACCCCGCAAGTTGGCCCCCCGCAGAACCCAGTCGTAGCCGATGTTCCACAAGAGCGGTCCGAGGACCGAACCCTGTGGAACACCGCACGACATGGGTTTGGTCTGCCACGAGTCCTGAGTTGGAAACGTGACCGCCCTCTCCGACAGGTAATTCCCTACTACCCGACTTAGGTACACCGGCACGCGATGGTACCTTAGTGCCTCCATTATGGTGCCCCAGGGGAGGGTGTTGAAAGCATTGGCGATGTCAAGAGACACCGCCAAGACGACCTCACCCCGGGACACGGCTTCATCCGCCAGAGCCCTCACCCGCGCGACTGCGTCGATGGTGGATCTGCTCCGACGGAATCCAAATTGTTGGGCACTCAGGTCGGGCCCAGTGGTCTCCAAGTGCCTGACGAGGCGGACAGCTATTACGCGCTCGAACAGCTTGCCCACCTCGTCGAGCAACACAATTGGCCGGTAGGCCGAAGGCGAGTCGACCGGGCGTCCTTCCTTTCTCAGCAGGACCAGCTTCCCCGTCTTCCACTTCCGCGGGAACCGGCCCTGCCTCAGGCACTCAGAGTAAAGTGCCCTAACACGAGGCTCCAACGGCTCACCGAGTGCCATCACCCAAGCACGACCGGGGACTCCGTCAGGTCCAGGGGCGGTATTTTTGGCACGGAGCCTCAGCACCGCCGCCCCCAGCTCTCCCCCCGAAACCTCGGGCACGTTCTCCTCCTGAGCGTCCTCCTCGACCACTGTCGCACGCGGCGCCATCGGCGGGGGAACGTGCTCAGCCCTCTCCGGGAACAGAGCCTCCACCACCTGATTCAGAAGCTGAGGCTGGAGACCCTGCGTCAAGGGGGGGGCCCACGGTCGAAGCTTACGCCTCACCATCTTGTACGGCCTCCCCCATGGATCCAGGTTAAGGGTCTCCAGCATCTCCTCTTCTGCCAGAGACTTTGCCCGGGCTATCGCAACTTGGAGGGTTTTCGTGGCTTGCCTATAGATTACGAGGAGCCGCGTTTCCTCCACTTCGTCCCTCTGCCTGCGTCCGCGAAATCTGGTGTACTGGCGCCTAGCCGCTACGCACGCCTTGCGCAACTGGGCGAGCTCTTCTGACCACCAGTACACCATGCGTCTGGGAGGACGTGATTTAACGCGGGGCATCGCCGCGTCACAAACTTGCGTCATGGCCTCGCTGAGCCGTGCCGCCTCTTCATCGATGTCCGCAGGGACTTCGGTACCCGACACCCAAGCCTGGACAATCGCCGCCTCGATTAGGGCCTCCTTATCCAGGTTTTTTAAGGACCACCGAGGACCGTCTCCCCTTCTGGGTTGATTTGGACCGACTGATGCCGCTAGAGGTGCGGAGAACGTGTATCGAATGTATCGATGATCTGACAACGTCTCCACATCCTCCAGCACATCCCAGTTTTGGACACGACGCGCCAGGGCGGCATTGGCAAACGTTACATCCACAATTGAGCCGCCCTGATGCCGCACGCACGTGTCGACCGACCCCCGATTCAGGACTACCAGCCCAGTTGCGACCAGCCAGTCCTCGACTACCCCACCTCGGGCATCAGTCGCGGGGGATCCCCACGCCACGGACTTGGCGTTGAGATCCCCGGCGACCAGGACCAGATTGGGACGATTTTGTCCGATCAGAGCCCCGACCTCAACGAGAAACTGCTCGAATTCGGCGAGGCTCCGATTCGGAGAAAAATACACCCCCACGAACATGGTGTCTCCCAGGCATGCCGCGACGCAACCTCGACCCTTCCTTACCCTTTCCAGGGGAGGGGAGCCGGCGGCAGCTTGGGTGACGAGTGCGACCACGCCCTCGCGGTCCCCTACCCAGTTATCTCTGGGAGGGACAAAATAGGGTTCCGTGACAACGGCCACTTGTATAAGCCACTCCGCCATGCTCTGGATCAAGAGATCCTGAGCTCTGGCGCAGTGGTTTATGTTCGCCTGTAGAGCGTGGAGAGCCATTTAACTGGCGATGTCCATCGAGACCTCCTCGACCTCGCCCCGAGCCTTAGCGCTGGGTGACGGGCGGACCGGCTGCGAGGGGGCCCTAGGGCCATCGCCACCTTTCCTCTTACTCTTGCTACGCCGGGGGGCAGCGCATGATTTGCTGCCCAGCCTGTGATCGGCTGGTTTTCCGGCTGCCTCGCATAGGGTGCAATGCGGTTGAGCAGTGCACTCTCCGGCTTTGTGCCCGGGCCGACCGCAGCTGAAACACTGGTCGCTGCGGTCGACCTCGGCAGAGCACTGCTCTCGAACGTGCCCGTTCTCGAGGCACCGGAAGCATCTGAGGGGCCGAGGCTCCAGCAGATGGATTTGGACCGACACCCAGCCGACCAGCAGTCGCCCGCCGACTTTGATTCTATTGGCGGCCGCAATTGGGCAGCGCACCATGACCGTGCCGAGGCCCGAGTGGTTTTGGCGGATCTCGCCAGCCCGCACGGACTCTACCGGGCAGCCGCCAGCACGCGCTACGGCATTCACCACATCGTCGGTTGTGGCCGAGTCGTCCAGGCCCGAGACGCGCATGTCCGCGCATTTCGTGGGCCTGGAGATCAGGACACAGCCTGACGAGAAGACCTCTCTGAGCTTGTTCGCCAGAGCGTCCGCCTTATCGCCACTGGTCGCGCCTGGCACCTCCAGAATGCGCGCACCAGTGGCCGTGCGTCTCGAACGCACTGCCGGAATACCGAGGCCCGCGAGATCGATTTTGCGCTGGGCCTCTTTCAGCGCACTGGCGTATGTGACGCCACTCTTCTCGGCCTCCGGCTGCAGCGTGAGTACTACGGCTGAGGAGCGGGGCGGCCGGAGTTTGACCGGGCGCGGCGACTTCTTGGCGTTCTGCGGAACGGGCGCGTTGGTTCCCACCTTCTTGCCTCTTCGGACTACTGCAGTCCAGGTTTGGTCCATGGACTGCGGCGCCGGCGGCAGGGGGCGGGCTTCGCGCGGAGCGGCTTTTGGCGGCACTGGGAGCCCCCTCTTAAGCGCCTTTTTGCGGGCTCTCTTCGTGAGCGGCGCAGGATCTGCGCTTGGCGTGGCAGGACTGGGCCCGGCCGGAACCTTCCTGGGCATAACAACAGGAGGTTCGGGAATTTCCCTCTCCTCCATCAGCCTTCTTGTGTCCGCAGCCAGCGGAGGGCGGGACCGCTTTTCCGGAAGAAGCCTATCCTCCATGGCTTCTAACCGGGCATTTAGCATGGTCCCCACCTGGACCATGATGCGACGCATGAAGTCCTCCGGGTCGCCTTGCACGAGCATAGGTGGCGCTCGCTTGGCCGCGGAGGGTGAGCTCACTTTGGGCGGGGCCTGCTGGAGGCCAGTACGCAACTCCTGCAGTTCCTTTCGGAGCTCTGCCATCTCAGCCCGCAGTCGCGCGTTGTCTGCGTGGAGACGGGCTGTCTCATCCGAGACGCTGCGCTCGGAGAGCGCGCTAACGGCTCCGCTAATCGCGACCGTGGCATCCTTCAGGGCCCTCTGGAAGGTCCCTTTGAGGTGGCGGGATTTAGCCGCCACAGCGGTTATGACCCCCAGACTTTCGTCGACCGTCTTGGTCAGATCGTGGGCTGCAAGGGCCTCTACCTCTTTCTCTGAGTTGGCCGCAGGCTGGGACCCCCGCTTAGGGAGAACTCTCCTGGCCAGATCGGCTACCTCCTCCTCAGCCTTGAGGTATAACTCCCTCTCTTTGGCCTCGTTAAGGGCCTCCTTCGCCTTCGCGAGGCCGACATACTGACCAGTGGTCGGCGGGCGGCCGCGGCCTCTGGACGCCGGCGTGTCGGGGCGAGCTTTCTCCCCCTCACTACCACTGTCGCTAGAGAGCGACGTCTCACTTAGGCGCCGCTTTCTGCCTGCTCTCCCGACCTTCTTCCATAGCTTGCCACCTGGCTTGGAAGAGGCCCCTGACGTTACGGTGACAAGACTCGCGTCCGTGTCACCCGAGACTACACTCATAAATGAGTCCGAGTCTTTCTCGACCATGTCTGCCACTTTCGCGGCTCTCTCCTGGTCGCTTGCTGACGAGCAAGCTAATGCGCGAGTTGCGCCTTCCCTCTTATTATGGCCATTACGGCCCCCTCTTGCGATGTTGATTTTTAAAAATTGAGACATCTGGATTGTGATTCCCACGAGTCGGGCCGATATAAAGGTCACCCCCCCGGGTGACGCCCATTCCGGGGGAGAAGGCTAAGTACAGTAGAGGTCGCCAGGTGTCTACCGGTTTTAACGAGGGTTCTCTCGGGTTTTATAGGGTTTTCCTTCCCGCGGGCCGGCCAATTAAGGCAAGCCCTCCGGCCAGCAGACACACGACATCTCCCACTGGAGCCACCAGCAGGGTCGTTGAGGTGTGTTTGCCAGTTACGGAACGCGAGGGGGTGGCGAACGCCCCTCCTCCAACGGTGACGCAAACCGCGCCTGTCGGGCATTCCGCCAAATTAGCGAAAGCCGACCCGTCCTTGTCCCAGATTGGGACCCGCCCGTCCCCGCCTGCCAGGCCCATATCGGGCCCCGCCGGGGTGTGCCGCTCTTGGTCTGGTCTCTCGCCTCAGGCCTGTCCGGTATGGGAAGCCCTATCCGGCATAGCCCTGAGGGTCGTCGAGACACGCAAGCCCCTTCACCACGACAAGGTGACGGCACGTCGAAGGGGAACCTAACCTAACCTAACCTAACCTAACCTAACCTAACCTAACCTAACCTAACCTAACCTTTTTTTTTTTTTTTTTTTTTTTTTTGTCGAGGGGAAACGCATTTACGCGTTCAACCCGCCGCCAACGGGGATCGGCGGCGGGGATATGTGGGACTCCCCGCTCCAGATCGGAGCGGGACTACCCACTAAAACCCCCCGGCGACCTTCCTCGGCAGTAGGGAGGACCTGGGAACGCATAAGCGGCTCCAGGTCCCCCCCCGCCTCGCCTCCCCTCACAAGGGGAGGCCCATTCCCGGAGGGCGGCTAAACGCACGCCCTCCACGGGGGGCGCTGTCGAGCCTCAAACCGCGATCAGCCGGCGGTATGAGGCGCGACAGGGCCCGATGCGACGACACCCCCCCGGTCGCTCCGGGGGGTGTCATCCTCTCCCGGGTCGCGTCCGACGGCTACATCGCCCCGAAGATGTAGCCGCCCGCGACCCCGGGCGACGTGCAGGGGGGGGCTAGCGAGCGTTGCCGCCCCCCCGACGTCGCCTCCTGCGAGCGGGATCGGCCCTCTCCCGATCCCGCTCTGCGGCCTCCTTCTCGAGCATGACTGCTTCGCAGAAGGAGGCCACTGCCCTCCAACCCTCCTCGCTCGCCAGCATAGCCGCGACTAATGCTGGCGGGGACAGATCTCGTCCGATCCGGTCGACCAGGTCTCGACGCTCGGACTGCCACGCCGGGCAGTCCTCCAGCGTGTGCTGGGCGGAGTCCTGGTCGGACGCGCAGTGGTGGCATCGTGCCGTCTCCTCCCGTCCGATTCGACTCAGATACTCACCGAAGCACCCGTGCCCGGTGAGTATCTGAGTCAACCTGTAGGTGACGCAGCCTTTCCTCCCCATCCATGCTTCGAAGTTCGGCAGAACGGCTCCGACGGCGCGTTGGCGGGCGCAGCCTTGTATCACAAGGCGCTCCCGCCAGAGCGTCAGCGCACGTCGGTGTGCGTTCTGCCGTAGCATTTCGAGCTCTCGGTCCGGCGCGACCCCCTCGGCATCCCGTCCGACAGAACGGATGCGGTCGTAGACCGCGGCGTCCATGTCGGCCAGGATGTCGAAGGGTGGAGTCCGCGCCAGGACCGTCGCCGCCTCGAACGAGATCGTCCGGTAGCCTCGTACGATCCGGATGGCCATCAACCGCTGCAGGCTCCCGAGGAGAGCTCTGCAGCGGGAGGACCCCGCCAGGTCGTTGGACCAGACGGGGGCCCCGTAGAGGGCCATGGATCGCACGACGCCACCGTAGAGGCGGCGAACTTCCTCCCGTGGTCCCCCGAGATTAGGTAGCAGGCGGTGCAACGCGCCCGCTACCTTCCGCACTCGGGGGACCAGGCGCTCGAAATGCTCTTCGAAGCCCCATCGGCTGTCCAGGGTGAGGCCCAGGTACCTGATGCACCGCCCCACCTGGACTTCAGCGTCACCTACCCGGAGTCGCGAGCTGGGTGGTTGCCGGCCTCCTCGGAGGCCGTGGAACCATAGCGCCTCGGTCTTGTGAGGCGCTACCTCCAGGCCCAGCTCGCGTACCTTCCCGACGACACATGCCACGCCAAGTTCGGCGAGCCGAAGCACCGACTCGCAGTCGGTCCCCCCGGCCAACACCAGTGTGTCGTCTGCATAGCAGACGACAGACAGGCCGGGGGGGAGACTGATGCGAAGGACCGCATCGTATGCGAGGTTCCACAACAGGGGCCCTAAAACGGACCCCTGTGGAACCCCGCAACAGACATCCCTCCGTGTTTCCACCCCGTTCCGACCGACAAACCTCACGGTCCTGTCGCGCAGGTAGGCCCCGATAACGGCCCGCAGGTAGGGAGGCACCTCGTGATACACGAGGGCCTCCCTGATCGCCTGCCAGGGGAGGGCACCGAAGGCGTTGACGATGTCCAAACTCACCGCCAACGCCACACCCCCCCCGCGGACCGCCGATTCCGACAGGGAGCGAACGAGGTTGACCGCGTCAACCGTCGATCGCCCCTGTCGGAATCCGAACTGGCGGTCCGACAAATCGGGACCCACTCGCGACAGGTGCCCGCTGATACGAGCGGAGATAACTCTCTCGAAGAGTTTCCCCGTCTCGTTCAGCAGGCATATCGGTCGGAACGCAGAGGGATTGTCTGCGGTCCTTCCTTCCTTCTTCAGGAGCACCAGTCTCGCTTCCTTCCAGCCGAGGGGGAACACGCCGTCACGGAGGCAGCTAGTGAATAGCTGCCTCATGCGGTTCCCCAGGATAGCCAGTGCCAACACCAGCGCCTTACCCGGGACTCCGTCGGGTCCAGGCGCGGTATTTCGGGAGGCCAGCCGCCGAACGGCCCGGTCCAGCTCACCCTCCGTGACTTCGCAGTCGTCGGACCGGGGATCCCGGCCCGACTGCGACGGAGGGTTCGAGGGACTATCCTGGACCCTTGGGAAGAGCGTGTCTACCACTCTTCCCACGAATTCGGGGTCCAGGGTCTCCGTCAACGGAGGGACCCACGGTCTGAGCTTGCCCAGTACCATACGGTACGGGCGCCCCCATGGGTCCCTGTCCAGTCCCTCGATGAGCTCTCTCCAGGACCGGGCCTTGGCCTCAGCGATAGCATCGCTGAGAGCCTTCACCGCGGCCCCGTACTCCCGACGCACTTCGGCTATCTCCTCGGCTGTGGCTCGCCGCCTTCTGCGGGCTCGAAGGTACGGGCGACGAGCTCTCGCGACCGCCGATCGCAGTCGCGAGATCTCTTCGCTCCACCAGTACGTCGAGCCCGCCCTGGCCGGCCGGACCCGGGGCATCGAGGCGTCGCAAATCGACACCATCGTGTCCCGGAACCAGGCCGCCTGCGCTTCCGGATCAGACGAGATCTCCTCCTCCCCCCAGTCCGCGACGTGGGCTGCGGCCGCGACCATATCTCGGTCGAGCCGCTTGAGGGACCAACGTCGCGGAGGGCTGCCGTCCTGGCGTGGGCGGGTAGGATGGCGGAGCGACACACCGAATACGATGTGTCGGTGGTCAGAAAGGCTGACCACCTCCTCCGCCACCCTCCATCCCGACACCGTGTGTATCGCAGAGGGAGTCGCCCATGATAAATCCACGACCGACTCCCCCTGCCATCGCACACAGGTGCTGAACCTAACCTAACCTAACCTAACCTAACCTAACCTAACCTAACCTAACCTAACCTTTTTTTTTTTTTTTTTTTTTTTTTTTTTTTTTTTTTTTTTTTTTTTTTACGTGAGGAAATGCTCATGCATCCCCGCCCGAAGGCGGGGTATGTCGGACTCCGGCACAGAAGGTGCCGACCTACCGACTAAAACCTCACGATGTCCCTCTTGCCGCGTGATCGGGGGAGCCCAGGTGCAACAAGACTTCTGCAACTCCCCCTAGCGGTTGCTCGGTTACGAGCCCGTCATGGCCAACAGTAGGAGGCGCGCCGGGACATTTGGCGCGCCGTCACTAGATGGCAGTGTCCATCTGCCCGGTTGCAGGGCGAGTCGACTGCGATAGCGCTCTAGGGCCGACGCTGCCAACCTTTCTACCTCTCTTGGAAGGGGGGGCAGCACATGATCTGCTGCCCACCTTATGTGCCGCCGGTTTGCCTGCCGCTGCACACAGGGTGCAGAGCGGCGGGGCGGAGCACTGGCCAGCTTTGTGGCCGGGTTTGCCGCAGCGATAGCATTGATCGCTGCGGTCCTCATCGGAAGAGCATGTCGCCCTCACGTGCCCGACCTGCAGGCAGCGATAGCACCGCAGTGGCCTGTGGTCGAGAAGCCGCACCTGAGCGGACACCCAGCCGACGAGAAGTCGGCCCCCCTTCACCACCTTTTTGGCTGCCTTGATGGGGCAGCGCAGGCTGACCGAGTAAAGCCCGGAGAAATCCCGGCGAAGTACGCCAGGCTTCACGAGCCCCTCGGGGCACTCTCCGGCGCGGGCCACGGCGGCCACCACCTCCTCTGACACGACTGAGTCGTCCAGGCCCGAAATGCGCAGGTCTGCACATATGGTGGGCCTGGAGACCTTCACCACCTCCGGACTTAGGGACTCCCTCAGCTTATCAGCGAGGGAGTCCGCTTTGTCAGAGCTGGACGCGCCTGGGACCTCCAGCATGCGCGCTCCAGTGGCCGCATTTCTTATGCGCAGGGATGGGATGCCGAGGGCGGTGAGGTTCACCTTGGCCTTGGCTTCCCTGAGCACCTGCTCATAAGTGACCCCTTTCTCGGCCGCTTCCGGCTGCAGTGACAGCACCACTGCCTGAGAGCGGGGAGGCCGAAGTTTACGGGCCCTCTTCGCCTTTGCCTTGGGCTTTGGCGGTGGCGGCGGATGCGGGCCAGAACCGCCCTGCGCTGCCATCCCTCTCTTTTTAGCGCCCCTTTTCACCACCGCGCTCCAAGCGACGTCCATGGACGCGGGAGCAGGCGGCAGGGGACGGGGTACTGCTGCTGGGGCTACCATGGCCGCAGCCGGGGTCGCCTTCCTCCTTTTCTTCCCGCCTCGTTTTCCCTTCCTCCTATTGAGGAGTTCAGGAGCCAGGGGCAGGGCATCGCCGTGGGCTTTCTCAGAAGCTGCCGCTGGGGCCACATTGGTCGCAGCCTCGGCGGAGTCTCTCCTTCTGTCTGCGGCCAGAGGCGGCCGCACACGTTTAGCCGGGAGGAGCCTCTCCTCCAGATCTTCAAACCTGGCGCTCATCATGGTACCAACCTGGACCATGACAGAGCGCAACAGGTCTTCACCTGGCAGGGGCGACCCCTCCACCGCCGCAACGATAGGGGCGGCCGGGCTTTTGGCCGCTCGCTCCTTTGCCACATCGGCTCGGAGCTGCGCCAGTTCCCTCCGAATGTCGGCCAGTTCCGTCTGGAGACGGGCATTATCCGCATGCAGCCGTCTCGTCTCGTCACTGACCGACCGCGTGCTGAGCTCCGCCACTGCGACAGCGATGGCCTCCGTCGAATCCTTCAGGGCCCGCACGAACGTGCCCTTCAGGTTGGACGACTTGGTGGCGACCTGTCGGATCAACACCAAGTTGTCCACGACTGTCCTTTTGAGGTCAGAGGCCAGTTGGTCCTCTGACGCTGTTCCCCCCGTCACGTCCAGGTCCGCCGATGACTCGGAGAGGCGCGACACCTTGGCCTGGCTCCTCGTCAGTCGGTTACTTTCCGCAATTTCGGCCTCAGCCAAGAGCTCCAGCTCCCTCTGCCTCTCGGCATTGAGGGCCGCCTTCGCCTTGGCCAGGCCGACGTATTGCCCGGTTGTGGGCGGGCGACCTCTACCTCTTCTTGGGGCGAGGGGGCGTTTGCACTCCTCGCCGTCACTAGAGGACGCGGAACTACAGCCGCTAGCCCTCTGTCTTTTCCTCCTTCTCCGCGGGCTCTTCGAGAGTCCGCCCTTTGTCTCGTCCGAGTATGCGGCACTAACTAGACTTGCGTCTGAGTTATTTGCCGCGTCCATCCTGTCATCTCTCCCCACTTCACTGGAGCAATCATCGGAGTCCTTTAATCGTTTGCCGTGGTCGTCGTTTTTGCGGTGATATAGTACGGATATGTCCCCCCCAGAATACGTGGGACGGCCTGCACGTGTAAGTGCAGGAGGGGATTCTCCCTTTCGGGTACCCCCCTGGGGTAATTTCTGTTTATCTGTACTCATTTTTCCATCTTTGTTATGGGGCCGGGGCTGCCGGCGCGCAGTTAAGGCCGAATAACCCGTCGGCACTACACCCCAGCGCTGCGAGGCCACTAGGGGTAAACGGGGTGATTTTTTACCGAGGTTTTCTTCCTGCAGAAATGCAAGGGCCCGGAGAACCCGGACCCGAGCGAACACCGCCCCAGGGACAGAACGTCCCGGGCCACACCTCTGTCATCCGCAGTGCCCTCTGCAAACAGAGGGACACGCGGAGAAACCCTCTTGCCCGGCCATATCGGCCGGGGTGTGCCGCTCTTGGTCTGGTCTCTCGCCTCAGGCCTGTCCGGTATGGGAAGCCCTATCCGGCATAGCCCTGAGGGTCGTCGAGACACGCAAGCCCCTCCACCACGACAAGGTGGCGGCACGTCGAAGGGGAACCTAACCTAACCTAACCTAACCTAACCTAACCTAACCTAACCTAACCTAACCTAACCTAACCTTTTTTTTTTTTTTTTTTTTTTTTTTTTTTTTTTTTTTTTTTTTTTTTTTTTTTTTTTTTTTTTTTTTACCAGGAGAAACGCTCATGCTTATCCGCCCTCCTCGGGGGAGGAGGGCGGATTATGTCGGACTCCGGCACAGAAGGTGCCGGCCTACCGACTAAAAACTCCTGGGTGTTCCCTCGCGCGCGCCGTTGACGGCGTGGCCGCGGGTACCATCTGGTATTCGTCCGCAGCCACGCCAGCGCGGTGCCCGCCGCCAGGACAAACGGCGGCAGGCCCACCTCTGGGCTGGAGCAGGGAGGAATCGCCTGGTCCAGCCACCTCTAGAAGGCGCGCGGAGAACACCGCGCGCGCCTTCTCGCGGGGCCTATGTGTGGGCGGTGATCCCCCCGGATCGCCACCCACGGCCCCGCAGGGTAGGGGGGGCAGAGGATCGCCTATCATTGAAGATAAGCTCTCCTCCGTGCCCCCCATGCGGCTGCATCTCCCCTCGCTCCGCGAGGTCTGTGCGTGACCCTCGCAGAGGGAGAGGACCGCTTTCCACGGCCTCCCCTTGGCGTCCGCAGCTCAAACCTGGCTGCGGGCGTCAAAGGGTGGCCGTCCCGCACGGCTACGACCTCTCCACAACAGAAAGGCCGTCCCCCACCACACCACACGGTAAGGAGCGCATTTCCCACCGTATGATGTGGCAGGGGACGGCCCCTCAACAGAGAGGTCGTCCCCCACCATAGCGGCCTACACAGCGGGATGCCCGGGGAGGCGCGTTAGATGCCACGCCCCCCCGACCCGCCCGCCGTCTCCCCCCCTGCGAGCAGAGGGAGAGGGCCGCTTCCCACGACCTCTCGTCGACGGCCGCAGCCTTAGCTGCAGTCGTCAAGGAGAGGTCGCCCAAGTGCTGCAGACGATTCCACGGCGTCCCCTGCCCATATGGACATATGGGCATTCCTCAGGGAGCGCCGCTTCCTCGCCGCAGCCCGCTGTGGTGGAATTCGCCCTCCACCATCCCTCGCCGCTCCACTCCCGAAAACGAATTTTCGGGAGTGGAACGACGAGGGCATCTCGGCGCCGAGGCGGGCCTCGGAGCCGAGACTTGGGCTGGTTTTTTATAGAGGTTTTCCTTCCTCGCGGTCCGGGCGGTTAGGCCAAGACCCTCGGTCCCGGACTGCAGCTGAAAGCCGCGGTCCCGGATTACGAGCCCGGCGGTGGCAAGGGGTAGGAGGTTCCCCCTAACCTCCTCCCCAGGCCTGCTCGGCGGCAGTGCGAGTGCACACCGAGCCCACCCTTACTCCCCCTCTAGGAGGGGAGCGTCTCCTGCTCCATCCGCAGTGCCCTCTGCTAAACCAGAGGACACGCGGAGGAGCCCCCCGGTGTCAGACTATTCGCCATCGGCCAACAAGAACCCTTAAAAAGGGAAGTTGTTGACCGATGCCCAGGGTGCACCGGCCCAACGACTACCGTTCCCCCCAGACGTATCCAGGGGGACAAGTAGCCATCAGGCACACGAGGAGGTTGTCTGACATCGCACCCCAACCTTTTTTTTTTTTTTTTTTTTTTTTTTTACCAGGAGAAACGCTCATGCTTATCCGCCCTCCTCGGGGGAGGGGGGCGGATTATGTCGGACTCCGGCACTGAAGGTGCCGGCCTACCGACTAAAAACTCCTGGGTGTTCCCTCGCGCGCGCCGTTGACGGCGTGGCCGCGGGTACCATCTGGTATTCGTCCGCAGCCACGCCAGCGCGGTGCCCGCCGCCAGGACAAACGGCGGCAGGCCCACCTCTGGGCTGGAGCAGGGAGGAATCGCCTGGTCCAGCCACCTCTAGAAGGCGCGCGGAAAACACCGCGCGCGCCTTCTCGCGGGGCCTATGTGTGAGCGGTGATCCCCCCGGATCGCCGCCCACGGCCCCGCAGGGTAGGGGGGCAGAGGATCGCCTATCATTAAAGATAAGCTCTCCTCCGTGCCCCCCGTGCGGCTGCATCACCCCTCGCTCTGCGAGTCCTCTGCGAGTGACCTCGCAGAGGGACGCCCTCCCCTCGCAGAGAGAGAGGACCGCTTTCCACGGCCCCTCCTTGGCGCCCGCAGCTCAAACCTGGCTGCGGGCGGCAAAGAGTGGCCGTCCCGCACGGCTACGACCTCCCTATAGCAGAGGGGCGGTCCCCCGCCACACCACATGGTAGCTAAGGGTTACCACCATATGGTATGGCAGGGGACGACCTCCCAACAGAGAGGTCGTCCCCCACCATAGCGGCCAACACCAGCGGGATGCCCGGGGAGGCGCGTCCTAAGCCACGCCCCCCCGACCCGCCCGCCGTCTCCCCCCCCCCTGCGAGCAGAGGGAGAGAGAGGGCCGCTTCCCACGACCTCTCGTCGACGGCCGCAGCCTTAGCTGCAGTCGTCAAGGAGAGGTCGCCCAAGTGCTGCAGACGATTCCACGGCGTCCCCTGCCCATACGGACATATGGGCATTCCTCAGGGAGCGCCGCTTCCTCGCCGCAGCCCGCTGTGGTGGAATTCGCCCTCCACCATCCCCCGCCGCTCCACTCCCGAAAACGAATTTTCGGGAGTGGAACGACGAGGGCATCTCGGCGCCGAGGCGGGCCTCGGAGCCGAGACTTGGGCTGGTTTTTTATAGAGGTTTTCCTTCCTCGCGGTCCGGGCGGTTAGGCCAAGACCCTCGGTCCCGGACTGCAGCTGAAAGCCGCGGTCCCGGATTACGAGCCCGGCGGTGGCAAGGGGGTAGGAGGTTCCCCCTAACCTCCTCCCCAGGCCTGCTCGGCGGCAGTGCGAGTGCACACCGAGCCCACCCTTACTCCCCCGCTAGGAGGGGAGCGTCTCCTGCTCCATCCGCAGTGCCCTCTGCTAAACCAGAGGACACGCGGAGGAGCCCCCCGGTGTCAGACTATTCGCCATCGGCCAACAAGAACCCTTAAAAGGGAAGTTGTTGACCGATGCCCAGGGTGCACCGGCCCAACGACTACCGTTCCCCCCAGACGTATCCAGGGGGACAAGTAGCCATCAGGCACACGAGGAGGTTGTCTGACGTCGCACCCCACATCGCACCCCAACCTAACCTAACCTAACCTAACCTAACCTAACCTAACCTAACCTAACCTAACCTAACCTAACCTAACCTAACCTAACCTAACCTAACCTAACCTTTTTTTTTTTTTTTTTTTTTTTTTTAACGAGGAGAAACGCTTTTACGCGTCTCCCGCCACTGACCACAGTGACGGGAGTATGTGGGACTCCCCGCCAGAGTGGCGGGACTACCCACTAAAACTCCTCGGTGTTCCAACACGCCGCCATAAGTGGCGGGGCCCAGGATTGCTCTGCACTCCAACTGCAGCCCCGCCAGCGGAAGCCCGAAGATTAGGCCCAGCCCAGAGACTTGGTCTCAAATCACCGCGTGTGTTGACGGGCCCGGAACACTTGGGCGCGTCAACAATCGCCAGAACCCTAAGGTCTCCCTGGGGCGCTCTCCGGCCGAGTGTCGGCCGTCTGCGCTCTGGAGGGGGCGGCTTTCTTCTTCCCCCTCCTTAATGTGGAGGGGGAGGCGCAGGGTTTGCTCCCAACCCTGTGGTTTGCTGGCTTGCCTTCCGCTGCGCATACAGTGCAGTGGGGGGCAGCCGAGCATTCGACCGCTTTGTGGCCGAGTTGACCGCAGCGGTAACATTGACCGCTGCGGTCCACCTCAGCGGAGCATTTCTCCCGGACGTGGCCCGCCTGCAGGCACCGGTAGCAGCGCCGGGGCCTGGGGTCTAATAGACGGACCTGGGCCGACACCCACCCAACGAGGAGTCGGCCGTCCAATGCCACCTTCTTTGCTGCCAGGACCGGGCAGCGCGCCCACATGGAAAACATACCGGTGAAATCCTGGCGGATCCCACCGGTCTTCACCTGGTCCTCGGCGCAGCCCCCGATACGGGCCACTGCCGCAATGACCTCCGCCATAGTGGCGGAGTCATCCAGGCCCGAGATACGCAGATCTGCGCAGATTGTGGGCCTGGAGACTCTGACATCTTCGCCGAGGGACTCTTGCAGCTTGGCAGCCAGGGAGTCCGCTTTATCGCCGCTGGTCGACCCGGGCACCTCAAGAAGCCGCGCTCCCGTAGCCGTCTGGCGAATACGGAGCGCCGGGATGCCCAGGCTGGCGAGGTCAATCTTCGCTTTTGCCGCCCGGAGAACCTGGTCGTAGGTGGCCCCCTTGGCGACGGCACCTGGCTGCAGTGATAGCACTACAGCCGAGGAGCGAGGGGGACGCATCCTTTTGGCCCTCTTCCGGGCGGCCTTCTTTCTGGCGGATTGCGGCGGCTGCGGCGGTGGGCGACTGCCCTCGGGCTGCGCCGGCGTTTTCTTCTTTTTCCCGGAGCCCCTCCTAGCCACCACGCTCCACTCAACGTCCATAGACGTAGGGGCAGGTGGCAGGATGCGAGGCTCTGCCGGGGTGGGCGGCGGATTCGCGGCCTTCGCCTTCTTCTTCCGCCCGTTTCTTTTCCCCTTTTAAGAAAAATAAAGAAACACCCTGTGTATCTAGAAATAAGTGAAATGAAAATAAAGCAAAAAAAACAAAGATAGCAGACTAGGCAAAATAGTATAGGCAAGCATCCCACTTGCGGAAAGGTATGAAAGAAAAGAAGAAAGAAAGAAGAAAAAGTATGCGGTAAGAAAGTGCGAGAGGCATAAGTGTGAGAACTAGCATGAAAGAGTACAATAGATTAAACTAGGGATAGCACAACAAAGACTCCAACATATATTGGAGGATATAAAAAAAAAAAAAAAAAAAAAAAAAAAAAAAAAAAAAAAAAAAAAAAAAAAAAAAAAAAAAAAAAAAACCTAACCTAACCTAACCTAACCTAACCTAACCTAACCTAACCTAACCTAACCTAACCTAACCTAACCTTTTTTTTTTTTTTTTTTTTTTTTTTTTTTGACGGGGAGAAAAGCTTTTTACGCCTTCGACCCGCCGCTGTGGGGCAGCGGCGGGGATATGTGGGGCTCGCCGCTCCAATAATAGGAGCGGCCCTACCCACTAAAAAAAAACTCCCCGGTGTCCCTCTCACCGCTAGTGACGGAGCCCAGGAACGAAAACGCGACTGCAGCTCCGTCAGCGGATGTCCATCTTCGGACACATCCCACTTAGACCTAATGGCCTACACCACTATGGTGACGCGCCGGGACACTTGGCGCGTCATCCACCACGAGGACCGGCTGTTGACGGGCGACGGACACCCCCATGTCCGCCGCCGAGGTCCTCTGTAAGGGAAGGAGGCTGCGGCCAAAGGCCAACCGCCTACGCCCCGGTCGTTTGCGCCGCATCGGGTGAGAGGATGCTTCATCTTCCCTCATCCGCTCCGCCTCCTCCTTCTGCGACATCACCGCTTCGCAGAAGGAGACCATCACCTTCCATGACGCCTCGCTGTCCACCATAGCTTTGACTACGGTGGGCAGCGAGAGGTCTGTCCCCAGGGCCGCAACGAGCTCTGCTCGGGGCTCCGCCCAGGCCACGCACTCCGCCAGCGTATGCTGCGCCGTGTCTTCGGCGCAGCCGCAACTGTGGCATTGAGGCGTGGGCTCTCGACCCGCCACGTTGCACAGGTACCTCCCGAAGCATCCATGCCCCGAGAGGACCTGCGCAAGGTGGAAGGTCATTACCCCCCGTTTGCCTGCGACCCATCTCTCCAGGACGGGTCGAATGGCGCCAATTGTACGCAGGCCATATTCGGCCTCCGCCAGCCCTAGCTCCCATTTCCGGAGGAGATCCTTGCGCGAGAGTTCTCTCCACCGCTTTATCTCCTCCGGAAGCGGCTCGGATCCACGAGCCCGCAGGTGCGCGACCCGCCGATAAACATCGGCCAACACTTCGGCCTCTAACTCCCATGGCGGGGTGCCGGCTAGCACGCATGCCGCGTCGCACGAAATGGTGCGGTACCCTCTTATAAGCCTGACCGCCATGACCCGCTGCGGTCTCCGCAGTAGGGCCCGATTAGTGGCGGTCAGAGCGTTCACCCAGATGGGTGCCCCATAGAGTGCCATCGACCGCACCACTCCGGCGTACAGTCGGCGGCAGCTGCTCTTCGGCTCTCCCACGTTTGGGAGGAGGCGGCTTAGCGCCGCAGCAGCACCCACGAGTTTGGGCGCCATGCGCTCAAAATGTGCCCTAAAATTCCAGCGGCTATCGAGGACGAGGCCAAGATACCGCATCGTCGGCTCGACAGCGATGGACACACCCCCAACTACGATCCGGGACCCGGCGGGAGGAGCTCTCCGAGGACCGTGAAAACACAGCGCCTCGGATTTATTTAAAGCGACCTCCAGACCCAACCGCCGGATCCTTGCCACCACTTGGGCCACACCGGCCGTGGCCAGGATAACCACCTCTCTGTATGAGCGAGCGCGGGCCAACACCATAGTGTCGTCGGCGTAACAGACGACTTCAACGCCTCGCAAGTTGGCCCCGCGCAGTACCCAATCATATCCGATGTTCCACAGGAGCGGTCCAAGAACCGACCCCTGTGGAACACCGCACGCCATCTCTTTATTTCGCCACGTATCCCGGGTCGGATACGTGACGGCTCTTTCTGAGAGGTAGTTATCCACTACCCGACGCAGGTATAAAGGCACGCAATGATGCCTGAGTGCCCCTCTTATTGTGCCCCAGGGGAGGGTGTTAAAGGCATTGGCGATGTCGAGGGACACCGCCAAGACAACCTCACCCCGGGACACGGCTCCATCCGCCAGGGCCCTCACCCGCGCAATAGCGTCGATGGTGGACCTGCCCCGGCGGAAACCGAACTGGTTTGCACTCAGGTCTGGACCCGAACCCTCCAAGTGCCTGACGAGGCGAGCCGCAATTATACGCTCCAGGAGCTTGCCCGCCTCGTCGAGCAGGACAATCGGCCTGTATGCTGAGGGCGAGTCAGCAGGGCGCCCCTCCTTCTTTATGAGTACCAGTTTCCCCGTTTTCCATATGCGAGGAAACTGGCCCCGCTTCAGGCACTCCGAAAAGAGCCTCCTCGTTTGCGGCTCCAGCGGATCATTCGCTGCCAGGACCCAGGCTCGCCCAGGGATTCCGTCTGGGCCAGGGGCAGTATTTTTGGCGCGAAGCCGCAATACAGCCGCACCGAGCTCTCCTCCCGAGATTTCGGGAGCGTCCGCCTCTTCTGCACCCTCATCATTTGACACCTCCTGCGACGCCATCGGAGGAGGAACGTATTCGACCCTATTGGGGAACAGGGCTTCCACCACCTGCTCAAGAAGCTGCGGCTGGAGACTCTGCGTCAGAGGGGGGGCCCAGGGGCGAAGCTTTTGCCTCACCATCCTGTACGGCCTCCCCCACGGATC
The DNA here is from genome assembly GCA_949316235.1 of Oegoconia quadripuncta. NCBI lineage: Eukaryota > Metazoa > Arthropoda > Insecta > Lepidoptera > Autostichidae > Oegoconia > Oegoconia quadripuncta. The sequence goes on from CASGFV010000004.1 coordinate 31,899, forward strand.
CTTGTTGAGAGTCTCCAGCATTTCCTCTTCCGCCAACGACTTGGCCCTGGCTATAGCCGTCTGCAGGGTCGTAACGGCTTCCCGGTAAACGGCGTATAGCCTGGCCTCTTCGGCCTCGTCCCTCTGCCTCCGTCTCCTGTACCGCGTGTAGGGACGTCTAGCGGCAATGCACGCCTTGCGCAAATGGGAGAGCTCCTCGGACCACCAGTACACTTTCCGCCTGTGTGGGACTGGTTTGACGCGGGGCATGGCCGCGTCACAGACATGTGACATGGCCTTAACGAGCCGCACCGCTTCACTCTCCACGTCTTCCGGGACCTCGGAACCAGCAACCCAAGCCTGAACGATGGCAGCCTCGAGCAGCGCCTCCCTGTCTAACTTTTTGATAGACCAGCGAGGGCCGTCCCGTCTCTGGAGGCTCGGGTCGCTCGAGATCGACCGAAGCGCCGACAGAGTGTACTGGATGTACCGGTGGTCGGACAGGGTCTCGACATCATCCCTTACCCCCCAGCCGTGGACACGGCGCGCCAGGGCGGCGTTTGCAAACGTAACGTCTACAATAGAGCCGCCCTGTTGCCGCACGCATGTGTCAACGGAGCCCCGGTTTAAAACCACAAGACCTGTAGCGGCTGCCCAGTCTTCCAGCGCCTCGCCGCGAGCATCTGTCGCGGGGGATCCCCACGCCAAGGATTTGGCGTTGAGATCCCCAGCGACGAGCACCATATTAGGGCGACTTTGGCCAATCAGAGCCCCGACTTCGACCAGGAACTGTTCGAAGTCCGCCAGGCTCCGATTTGGCGAGAAGTAGGCCCCAACGACCATAACGTCACCCAAGTATGCCGCTACAAACCCTCGACCCTTCCTTACTCTTTCCAGGGGAGGGGAGCCGGCCGAAACCTGGGTGACGATCGCCACCACGCCCTCGTGGTCCGAGGCCCAGTTGTCCCGTGGAGGGACGTAATACGGCTCGGACACTATTGCCACCTGGGTAAGCCACTCCGCCATGCTCTGGGTCAAGAGATCCTGAGCTCTGGCGGAGTGGTTTATATTCGCCTGCAATACCCGGAGATCCATTTAAGTGGCGATGTCCATCGAGACCACCTCGGCCTCGTCCCGAGCTTTAGCGCTAGTGGACGGGCGGACCGGCTGCGAGGGGGCCCGAGGGCCATCGCCGCCGTTTCTCCTGCTCTTAGCTCGACGCGGGGCAGCACATGCATTGCTGCCCAGTCTGTGGTTGGCCGACTTTCCCGCTGCCTCGCACACAGAGCAACGCGGTTGCTCGGAGCATCCTCCTGCCTTATGCCCGGGCCGACCGCAGCAGTAGCACTGGTCGCTACGGTCAACCTCGGCGGAGCACTGCTCTCGCACGTGCCCAACTTCCAGGCAGCGATAGCACCTAAGAGGGCGGGGCTCCAGAAGCCGCACTTGGGCGGACACCCACCCAATCAATAGCCTCCCGCCGACCTTGATTTTGTTGGCCGCCGCGATTGGGCAACGCACCATTACCGAACCGAGACCCGATTGGTTTTGGCGAATTTCGCCAGCCCGCACGGACTCGGTCGGGCATCCGCCGGCATGCGCTACTGCCTTGACGACATCCTCTACAGTAGCTGCGTCATCCAGGCCCGAGATGCGCATGTCCGCGCTTCTCGTAGGCCTGGTGATTTGGACGCAGTCAGCTGTGAGGACCTCCCTGAGCTTATTGGCTAGGGCGTCCGCCTTGTCGCCACTAGTCGCGCCTGGCACCTCCAGAATCCGCGCACCGGTGGCCGTCCGCCGTGATCGAATGGCAGCGATGCCGAGGCCCGCAAGGTCAATTCTCCTCTGGGCCTCCTTCAGCGCGCTGGCATACGTAATGCCACTCTTTTCTGCTTCCGGCTGTAGAGTGATGACTACAGCCGATGAGCGTGGCGGCCGGAGTTTGACCGGGCGCGGCGACTTCGCGGAGCTACTCGGTGCTGGCACCTTGCTGCCCGTCTTTTGGCCCTTTTTAACCACCGTGGTCCAGGCCTGGTCCATGGACCGCGGTGCCGGTGGCAGCGGGCGGGCTTCAGGGGCGGCTTTAGAAATTTTAGGCGCCACTGGTAGCCCCTTCTTGATGGCCTTCTTGCGGGCTCTCTTCGTCATTGCCGGAGCAGGGTCCGAGTTCGGCAAGGCGGAGCTGGCAGCTGTCCGAGCCTTCCCTGGCATGCCGACGGGAGGTTCAGGGTTAGGGTCAGGAATGGCCCTTTCCTCTGATTCCCTTCTCGCGTCGGCTGCCAGTGGAGGTCGAAGCCTCTTAGCCGGGAGGAGCCGCTCTTCCATGGCTTCCAGTCTGGCATTGAGCATGGTCCCCACTTGGACCATTATACGCCGCATGAACTCCTCTGGGTCGGCTTGAGCGGGCGTGGATGGCGCTCGATCGACCACAGAGGGAACGGAACCTCCATGTTGGGCTTGCTGGAACCCAGCCCGCAACTCCTGCATCTCCTTGCGGAGCTCCGCAAGCTCTGCCCGCAGACGCGCGTTGTCTGCATGGAGACGGGCTGTCTCGTCAGAGATGCTACGCTCAGAGAGCGCATTAACGGCCCCACTGATAGAGGTCGCTGCGTCTTTTAGGGCCCTCTGAAACGTGCCTTTGAGGTGGCGGGATTTAGCTGCCACCGCAGATATCACCGCCAGGCCATCCTCCACTCTCTTGCCCAGGTCCTGGGCAGAACAGGCCCCGGCCTCTTTGTTTGTCGACGCTGCAGGCTGAGAACCCCGTTTGGGGAGAACCCTTCTGGCTAGATCGCCGACCTCCTCCTCTGCCTTTAGGTAAAGCTCGCGCTCTTTCGCCTCATTGAGCGCTGCCTTGGCCTTGGCGAGACCAACGTATTCGCCAGTGGTCGGCGGGCGACCACGGCCTCTCGACGCCGGCGTATCAGGGCGGGATTTCGCCCCTTCACTCCCGCTTTCACTAGAAAGCGACGTCTCGCTCAGACGCCGCTTTTTCCCACCTTTCTTCCACATTTTGCCCCCAGGCTTGGAAGATGCTCCGGATGTTACGGTGACCAGACTTGCGTCTGTGTCACCGGAGCCCAAGCTCATAAATGAGTCGGACTCACCCTCTATCATATCCGCCACTTTCGCGGCGTTCTCCCTGTCACTTGCTGACGCGCAAGGTGACGCGCAAGCTGCGCTTTCCCTCTTATTTTGGCCTTTACGGCCACCACCTAGTTTGATTTTGAAAGATTTGGACATCTGGATTTTGATTCCCACGAGTGGGGTCGAAGTATGCGGTCACCCCCCGGGTGACGCCCATTCCGGGGGGAAGGCTAAGTACAGTAGAGGTCGCCAGGTGTCTACCGGTTTTAACGAGGGTTCTCTCGGGTTTTATAGGGTTTTCCTTCCCGCGGGCCGGCCAATTAAGGCAAGCCCTCCGGCCAGCAGACACACGACATCTCCCACTGGAGCCACCAGCAGGGTCGTTGAGGTGTGTTTGCCAGTTACGGAACGCGAGGGGGTGGCGAAGGCCCCTCCTCCAACGGTGACGCAAAACCGCGCCTGTCGGGCATTCCGCCAAATTAGCGAAAGCCGACCCGTCCTTGTCCCAGATTGGGACCCGCCCGTCCCCGCCTGCCAGGCCCATATCGGGCCCCGCCGGGGTGTGCCGCTCTTAGTCTGGTCTCTCGCCTCAGGCCTGTCCGGTATGGGAAGCCCTATCCGGCATAGCCCTGAGGGTCGTCGAGACACGCAAGCCCCTTCACCACGACAAGGTGGCGGCACGTCGAAGGGGAACCTAACCTTTTTTTTTTTTTTTTTTTTTTTAACCAGGAGAAACGCTCATGCTTATCCGCCCTCCTCGGGGGAGGGGGGCGGATTATGTCGGACTCCGGCACAGAAGGTGCCGGCCTACCGACTAAAAACTCCTGGGTGTTCCCTCGCGCGCGCCGTTGACGGCGTGGCCGCGGGTACCATCTGGTATTCGTCCGCAGCCACGCCAGCGCGGTGCCCGCCGCCAGGACAAAGCGGCGGCAGGCCCACCTCTGGGCTGGAGCAGGGAGGAATCGCCTGGTCCAGCCACCTCTAGAAGGCGCGCGGAAAACACCGCGCGCGCCTTCTCGCGGGGCCTATGTGTGGGCGGTGATCCCCCCGGATCGCCACCCACGGCCCCGCAGGGTAGGGGGGCAGAGGATCGCCTATCATTAAAGATAAGCTCTCCTCCGGGCCCCCCATGCGGCTGCATCTCCCCTCGCTCTGCGAGTGACCTCGCAAAGAGAGGGGACCGCTTTCCACGGCCTCTCCTTGGCGTCCGCAGCTCGAACCTGGCTGCGGCCGGCAAAGAGTGGCCGTCCCGCACGGCTACGACCTCTCAGCAGAGAGGTCGTCCCCTACCATAGCGGCCTGCAACAGCGGGAGGCCCGGAGAGGAGGCGGGGGAAAACCGCCCCCCCAACCCTCCCGCCGTCTCCCCCTGCGAGCAGAGGGAGAGGGCCGCTTCCCACGACCTCTCGTCGACGGCCGCAGCCTTAGCTGCAGTCGTCAAGGAGAGGTCGCCCAAGTGCTGCAGACGATTCCACGGCGTCCCCTGCCCATATGGACATATGGGCATTCCTCAGGGAGCGCCGCTTCCTCGCCGCAGCCCGCTGTGGTGGAATTCGCCCTCCACCATCCCTAGTCGCTCCACTCCCGAAAACGAATTTTCGGGAGTGGGACGACGAGGGCATCTCGGCGCCGAGGCGGGCCTCGGAGCCGAGACTTGGGCTGGTTTTTTATAGAGGTTTTCCTTCCTCGCGGTCCGGGCGGTTAAGCCAAGACCCTCGGTCCCGGACTGCAGCTGAAAGCCGCGGTCCCGGATTACGAGCCCGGCGGTGGCAAGGGGTAGGAGGTTCACCCCAAACCTCCTCCCCAGGCCTGCTCGGCGGCAGTGCGAGTGCACACCGAGCCCACCCTTACTCCCCCTCTAGGAGGGGAGCGTCTCCTGCTCCATCCGCAGTGCCCTCTGCTAAACCAGAGGACACGCGGAGGAGCCCCCCGGTGTCAGACTATTCGCCATCGGCCAACAAGACCCCTTAAAACAGGGAAGTTGTTGACCGATGCCCAGGGTGCACCGGCCCAACGACTACCGTTCCCCCCAGACGTATCCAGGGGGACAAGTAGCCATCAGGCACACGAGGAGGTTGTCTGACATCGCACCCCAACCTAACCTTTTTTTTTTTTTTTTTTTTTTTTTTTTTACCAGGAGAAACGCTCATGCTTATCCGCCCTCCTCGGGGGAGGGGGGCGGATTATGTCGGACTCCGGCACTGAAGGTGCCGGCCTACCGACTAAAAACTCCTGGGTGTTCCCTCGCGCGCGCCGTTGACGGCGTGGCCGCGGGTACCATCTGGTATTCGTCCGCAGCCACGCCAGCGCGGTGCCCGCCGCCAGGACAAACGGCGGCAGGCCCACCTCTGGGCTGGAGCAGGGAGGAATCGCCTGGTCCAGCCACCTCTAGAAGGCGCGCGGAAAACACCGCGCGCGCCTTCTCGCGGGGCCTATGTGTGGGCGGTGATCCCCCCGGATCGCCACCCACGGCCCCGCAGGGTAGGGGGGGGCAGAGGATCGCCTATCATTGAAGATAAGCTCTCCTCCGTGCCCCCCATGCGGCTGCATCTCCCCTCGCTCCGCGAGGTCTGTGCGTGACCCTCGCAGAGAGAGAGGACCGCTTTCCACGGCCTCCCCTTGGCGTCCGCAGCTCAAACCTGGCTGCGGGCGTCAAAGGGTGGCCGTCCCGCACGGCTACGACCTCCCCATAGCTGAGAGGCGGTCCCCCACCACACCACATGGTAGTTAATTGGTTACCACCATGCGGTGTGGGAGGGGACGACCTCCCAACAGAGAGGCCGTCCCCCACCATAGCGGCCTACACCAGCGGGAGGCCCGGAGGGGCGGCGTCGATGGCCACCGCCCCTCCGCCCGCCCGCCGTCTCCCCCCCTGCGAGCAGAGGGAGAGGGCCGCTTCCCACGACCTCTCGTCGACGGCCGCAGCCTTAGCTGCAGTCGTCAAGGAGAGGTCGCCCAAGTGCTGCAGACGATTTCACGGCGTCCCCTGCCCATATGGATATATGGGCATTCCTCAGGGAGCGCCGCTTCCTCGCCGCAGCCCGCTGTGGTGGAATTCGCCCTCCACCATCCCTCGCCGCTCCACTCCCGAAAACGAATTTTCGGGAGTGGAACGACGAGGGCATCTCGGCGCCGAGGCGGGCCTCGGAGCCGAGACTTGGGCTGGTTTTTTATAGAGGTTTTCCTTCCTCGCGGTCCGGGCGGTTAGGCCAAGACCCTCGGTCCCGGACTGCAGCTGAAAGCCGCGGTCCCGGATTACGAGCCCGGCGGTGGCAAGGGGTAGGAGGTTCCCCCTAACCTCCTCCCCAGGCCTGCTCGGCGGCAGTGCGAGTGCACACCGAGCCCACCCTTACTCCCCCGCTAGGAGGGGAGCGTCTCCTGCTCCATCCGCAGTGCCCTCTGCTAAACCAGAGGACACGCGGAGGAGCCCCCCGGTGTCAGACTATTCGCCATCGGCCAACAAGAACCCTTAAAAGGGAAGTTGTTGACCGATGCCCAGGGTGCACCGGCCCAACGACTACCGTTCCCCCCAGACGTATCCAGGGGGACAAGTAGCCATCAGGCACACGAGGAGGTTGTCTGACATCGCACCCCACCCCAACCTAACCTAACCTAACCTAACCTAACCTAACCTAACCTAACCTAACCTAACCAGTACGCACCTAACAACATTACATACAACATCTGCTCCGCGATTAAAAATTCTCTAAAATCGCATTTTTTGTGTTGCGCGTGTGAAAGTGACTCGTGGGTGTTAATAACAGTGCAACTCACCAGGATTCATGTGGGCAACGTCTCATCACATCTGGTTCGGGAGCTGCGATTGCTCAACTTTGGGACACAAAATAAGGTACGCGCCCTTGACTCTCGTAATTGCCGCTTTATAATAATAAAGACGCCGTAAAAATCTACCTGCCAACGCAAAAACCAGGACAATCGGACCATCCCCTGAGGAGATACAAGGCATCAAAGGCAAGGCTCACTTCCACGTGTGACCTACTTTTGGCATTGGAAAATTACAAGGTGTGACGTACCTCCAACACGACACGACCAAGCCCCGCTCCGAGACTCTGCTCGACCAGATTCGAGACTCCGCCCCACCAGCAACGCCTGACCTGCAGCAGCACCCGCAGCACCCTGAACATCATCAGGTGCCTTCGGAGGGAACTCCTCAACCTCTTGTCGTAGCCTAGTGGTGCTTGGGCTCCCCCTACTTGGGAGACCAAGACCCTCCTCCACAAACCCCTCAACCCCCACCCCCCTGCTACCCCTGCTAACCCCCCCCCCCTCGACCCCCCCCCCTCGACGCCTTACGAGACCCCCCCCCCCCCAACCCCCTTCGGACGTACCTCACCCCCCCTCCAGTTATCTCAGGAACGGGAAGAGATAGACCCCTACTGCTTGGGCTTTTTGGAATCGGGAGAAGAAAAGCAACACTTTGGCTCCAGCAGAATTCCCGATTTCTACCCACTCAAAAAATAAAAAAAAAAAAATAAAAAAAAATCACCAAGTAACTACCGCTACGCCCCGTGACCTCTCACACAATAAGCAGCACCGACAGCGTACTCGACTACGGGATAAATTAGTAATTATTAAGTTAGAATTAAGTGTAACTGTAATAATTTAGGAAAAAAAAAAAAAAAAAAAAAAGCATGTCTAGTGTATCTGGCAAGTCGACAAAGGACGCCGCGCGAGTGGGTAAAATGAGCGACAACATCACCATGTCGCAGCCCCCTCCACCAACAAGACCGCCGCGCGCGACCAGCTCATTACGAGAAAGGGTTCTTGCGAAGCAAGTTGCGGGTAAGGCCTCCAGTGAGCCAGAGAAGTGTGAAGACCCCACGTGCGCGCGGGAGGCTCTCGAAAAAGTTAGGTCCTGGCGCCAGGTGCAGATATCAACAACGCCAACAAGTGTCTCCGATGACGAGGCTTCGTTTGTCTCAGACGCCTCGAGCCTGGGGAGGCGGAGCCTCCTCATTACATCACAGAAACCAAAAGGCGTGGAAATGGACGCCGCTACAAAACAAGCTAACGTAAGCTACCTCAAGGCAAAGGACGCTTTGGAATCCGCTGGCAACATGAAGAAGGAGTGCAAGGCGATTGCACTGGAGTGTCTTCAGTCTCTCTACGAGATTGTTCTTGCGCTGTCGGACTCCAGATCCAGACACTTACACAATCTGGAGAAAGAGCGCGCCCGACATGCCCAAGAGCTTGTGCGAGTCGAGCGCGCCCATAATCAACAAATCAACCTCACAATCACAAGACTGACCGCCGAGATGGAACACGCCCGGAATGACATCGCTGGGACGCTGTCGGAAACAAAGGACATCCGGAGCTGGCTAGGACATGAAACGACACAGCCCTACAGAGAAATAGGTGAAATCCACAAATCAGCCAAAACCCTGGAAGGCCAAGTAAAGACTCTAGCCGCGGCTCAGAATGGATCGCAAGTCAGCATGGACCTTGAGCCGGTCCGGACTGGCCTCCAGTCGACTACCACAACACTAGCCGCTATGTCTGTCCAGCTTGACGAATTGAGACGTGGTATGGACAGGGCACAACAGGCCGCCAGCGAGGCCCGACAAGATAGCGCAAGGGTCCTGTCTAAATTTAACGACCATCAAGGCGGTCAGAGCGAGGTAAACCCCATATCAATGGAGGAGCTGGCTGAAATCAAATCAACGCTAAGCGAGCTTACTAAAAAAATCGACTCGTCTGCGATAACAGCGGCTCGCGCTCAGCCGCCTCCCCCCGCCCCCGTGGACCTGACGGAACAGCTGCTCCCAATAACGGAAAAATTGGAGGCTGTCTCATCAGAACTGCGAACAATTCGCAACACTAGGGATAAAACACCACCCCTCGTCACGAGCCTCGGAACCGAATTGGCGGCGGCTGGATTCGAGCAACCGGCAGCGCCAGGAACACTAAAGAACAAAATAAAAGACACCTACGCGGCGGTAACGAAGAAACCGGCACTGCCAAAGCCGAACCACACTTTGATTGTGTCCTCCACGGACCCCAAAAACACCGGGGATAAGGTGGTCGAGACAATCAGAGAGACGCTGGACATCAAGAACACCGGAGCCAGAGTCGACAGAGTCCGGAAGGCCAGGAACCAAAAAGTCGTCCTTAGCTGCAACTCAAAGGACGATATGAACTTCCTGCACAAAAGAATTCAATGCAATCAAAACCTGAAAGTAACAGTGCCCAAACAAATGAACCCTCTAATAAAAATCAACGACGTGCTCTCTTTTCACACTAACGCAGAAATTGTGGAGCAGCTAATAGCGCAAAACAAGCAAGTTCTGCAAGGTGACGACATAAAAGAGAGCACATTAAAAGTAAGATACAGAAAGAGAGCGAGAAACCCACTGGAATGTCATCCCATTATCGAGCTCTCCCCAGAGCTGCACAAACGCACACTAGAGGCGGGAGTGCTATATATCGGCCTCCAGAAGCGAAGGGTCGAGGATCAATCCCCACTAATACAGTGCGCCACTTGCTTAGGCTTTGGTCACACCAAGGCCTTATGCAAGGAAAAAGAACCGCTGTGCAGCTACTGTGGAGCAACACATACTTGGGAAAAGTGCTCCGTAAGGAGAGAGGGGGGCGCACCTTTCTGCATCAACTGCGCACAGGCCAAGCACGAGCGCACACAACATATGGCGTTCAGTGACGAATGCCCTGAACGCCAAAAATGGGACGCCATAGCGCGGGCCCGCATTACATATTGCTAAGGGCACTCTAGTCAACACCCCTCACTCGAGTCGAGACACAAAGGCGCTACACATCATCCAAGCGAACCTGCAGCGCTCCCAACTCGCAACGGCAGAACTCATTCAGGCAGCAAAAGACAAAGGTATTTCGGTGGCGATAGTACAGGAGCCCTATGTGGGCAACGCAGGTGTACTAAAACAACACCCGGGTACTCGAGTCATACAATGCTCACTGAACCGTCAAAAACCGGTAAAAGCGGCTATCATCGTCTTCGGAGACCAAGTGGAGGTGATACACGACCCACAGTTGGTGACCGAAACCGAGGCGGCAGTATTACTGGTGGCGGGAGAATTGCGGCTGGGAATGCTATCGGTCTATCTCGAGGGGAACCAAGACATAGAGCCCTATCTGATGCGGGCCCAAAACTTTATGAACAAACTGCAGACATCGAACATTGTGATGGCCGGAGATGTAAACGCTTGGAGCCACTGGTGGGGAAGCCAATCCGAGGACGCCAGGGGAGAGGCTTTGTGCAGATTTCTGGACGAGATGGAACTCCAAGTACTGAACACCGGGGACACTCCCACGTTTGAAACCTACAGGGGAGGTAAATACTGTACCAGCATAGTGGACGTCACCGCCTGTAGCTTGTCACTATTGGGGAAAATCGAGGATTGGAAAGTAAACAGAAGTCTAACAACATCAGACCACAACGCCATCACCTTCAGCGTACGATTGGAGCGGGCTCTGGAGCCGTTACCTCCCATCACCACGCGGAGATATAACACTAAAAAGGCAAATTGGTCAGACTTCACCTCAACCCTCGAAACCAACCTAGCGGCAAGCAACATTACACCAACCGATATCCACGACATCAAAACGCAAGTGGCACTGGAGTCCCTCATACTGAAATATACTGCCCTCATCCACGAGACCTGCGAGAAGACTATTCCGAAAACCGGGTCGTACACAGGATCGGCTTTGCCACCATGGTGGTCCAAGGAACTGAACCAACTAAAAAAAGAGGTCCTGCGTAAAAAGAGGCGTATAAGGAACGCCGCCCCCTCTCGAAAACAGTTCGTCATAGACGAGTACCAAGCTTCAAAAGCCGAGTACTCGTGCCGAGCAAGGGAAGCACAAACTGAAAGCTGGAAGGATTTCTGCACAAAACAGGAGAGGGAGAGCATGTGGGACGGTATATACAGGGTCATCAGAAAGACGGCTAGAAGACAGGAGGACACCTTGCTCCGAGGCGTCGATGGAAGCACGTTGAGTCCGGAGGAATCCGCCAAACTCCTGTCCAGGACTTTCTACCCTGACGACTCACCCGCCACCGACACAATCCAACACATGCGCATCCGAAGGCGGACGGATGGTGTACCGGCCAAACAGATAGCGGATTTGGCCGAAGATGATCCTCCTTTCTCTCCGGAGGAGCTGGAATCAGTATTACAGACACTGAATCCTAAAAAAGCACCCGGACCGGATGGATTAACAGCTGACATCTGCATAGCCGCGATCCGCAGCGGAAAGGAAGCATTCGTGGCACTGGCCAACAAATGTCTAGAGCTAGCGTACTTCCCAAAGCAGTGGAAAGTGGCTCATGTCGTCATCATCCGCAAACCTGGAAAGGACGACTACACCCAGCCGAAGTCTTACAGACCAATAGGCCTGCTATCAGTGCTAGGGAAGATCGTAGAGAAACTGATGGTGGGTCGACTCCATTGGCACATCCTTCCAACACTAAACGACAGACAGTATGGCTTCATGCCGCAGCGTGGAACCGAGGACGCCCTCTATGACCTGATGGAGCATGTTCATAAGGAGATTAACGCAAAGAAGATAATCCTTATAATCTCCCTAGACATAGAGGGGGCCTTTGACAACGCATGGTGGCCAGCCCTAAAAAAACAACTCGTTGCCAAGAGGTGCCCCAGAAACCTATATGCCCTGGTGGACTCCTATCTCAGTGAACGTAGCATCACAGTTAACTACGCTAGAGCGACCTCCGAGAAAAAGACGACAAAAGGTTGCGTACAGGGCTCCATTGGAGGTCCAACTTTTTGGAACGTGATCTTGGACTCGCTACTTCACAAACTCACTGAGGCGGGAGTTTACGCTCAGGCGTTCGCGGACGACGTGGTGATGGTGTTCTCGGATCACTCGGCCGACGTCCTGGAGCTTTCAGCCAACACTACCTTAGACACCGTAGTGAAATGGGGCCAGCGGAACAAGCTAAACTTTGCACCACATAAGACCAACGCCATGGTCATCACAAAGAAGCTCAAGTACAAAGACCCCGAACTATATATGGCAGGCAAAAGGTTGACTTTTGTCAAGGAAATGAAGCTCCTTGGGCTCATAATAGACCACAGACTCACCTTCAAAGCGCACGTATCCGCGGTATGCAGAAAATCAGCGGACATCTACAAACAACTCGCATGCGCCGCAAAGGTGACCTGGGGCTTAAATGGAGACATCATCAGAACCATATACGTCGCTGTAATCGAACCCATCGTGATGTATGCCGCGGCAGTATGGGCTCCAGCGGTGGAGCTGGAGATGGTCAAGACCCAACTTAATGCGCTGCAGCGGAGATTTGCACAGAAAATCTGCAAGGCATACCGCACGGTGTCGCTTACTTCCGCGCTGGTTCTCTCGGGGTTATTGCCCCTTGACCTAAAAATCAAGGAGGCGGCCACCCTCTATAAAGTCAAAACAGGGCGATCACAGGATTACTTGCCGCCAGGCAAACAGCTCGAAAGTCGGGCAAGCCACGCCGACCAGCCCCATCCTTCCAGACTCATAACAACGGAGTATGAGCTAGTGGAATCCCTGGACGAACACCAAATTGCCGGCCCCCAAATATACACGGACGGTAGCAAAAACGAAGGGAAAGTGGGAGCAGCAATGACATGGTGGGAGGATGGCAAGGAAGTCGACTCCCTGTCATTCCAACTAGGTTCTGCATGCACGGTTTTCCAATCGGAGCTATACGCTCTATACAGAGCGGTCAGGCAGGTGAAGTTCAGTGGTGTGCGAACAGCCAGTGTACTATCTGACTCTAGATCCTCACTGGATCTCCTCAAAAATCCACGTACAAGCCATCCCTTGGCGAAATCCATCAAGGACAACATAAGGGAAATTAGGAAAAGAGGAGGAGAAGTACACCTGTTTTGGCTCAGAGCTCACATGGGGACAGCTGGCAACGAACGCGCAGACGAACTAGCAAAAGCGGCGGCGCACAAGTCGAACACCCATGCGGACTACGACCGAGTCCCTCTGTCATACGTCAAAAGGAAAATCAGGGAGGAATCCATACGAATCTGGCAAGCCAGATACGAAACCTCCAGTACAGGGACAGTCACCAAGATCTTTCTCCCATATGTGGACCTAGCATACCGCATGGTCAGAAAGACGAAACTGACGCCCATACATGTACAAGTTTTGACGGGCCACGGAGGGATCGCGGAATACCTGCACCGATTTAAGCTGAAGGACAGCCCCGGATGCGAGTGTGACGCGGAAGTCATAGAGTCCGTATGGCACGTGACTTTGGAATGCCCCCGCTTCCTGGCGGCACGTATGGATCTGGAAGCCATACTGGATCAGAAAGTGGACGCGGATAGCCTTAGCGGCATCATGCACGACGACAAGAAGAGACCGTTTTTCTTGGCATACGCGGAGCACATCTTCCGGATAGCAACCAAGAGAAACGCCACCTGCGCTTCTGTACGAACCTCACAAGGACATCCAGACACACAACATCAGGCCACCACAGCGACCCCGGCAGCCACGAAAAGCTTGTCAAACCGCACCACAGAATTACAAATCTTGGATTGCGGGGAGATTGGAACGCCAGGAATACGGGTCCGCGGGGTGGCACTATTCATGGACAACAACACAGAGAGACTGGGCATAGGCTTCTGCAACCCTGTGGGTGGGAGGAGCGTAGAGATTTCTCCGGGCCTGGCCGTCTTACTCAATGGTGGCACACACAAGATCACAATGAAGCGCAAAGTGCTCAACGCGCTTGCCGAGGTAGAATTGGCGGGCAGACGCTGTCGACTGGTCCGATCAAAAAACAAGACGATCGTACTATTCGAAGGCAGTCCAGAAGAATCCCAGTTCGCCCAAGCGTGTAGTGTGCTAACCAAAATGGGACAGACGGCAAAGACGGCCGACGCCGCACCCAGAGTTATCAGCGTTGACGCTGCTGTGATAGGTTTCATCAAAGGGACGGCCGCAGATTATATAGGGTGCGTGAGAGCCTCAGAACACCATGAGGTGGTCGCGTATGAGGAGAGAGGGGGAAACCTGAACTACCTAATACCGCGGCAACCAGGCACTCTCACCCGGCCCACAGACAGCAGAGGCCACCCGACACCCAATCCGGCAGTAGTCAGCGGCTCTGAACGCCTCCAACAAAAGATCACGGAGGCAAGGGCGGCGGAGTCCGGGCGTCCAGCCCACAAGAAGAATACCCAGACGCTGAAAGCGATGTGCAGTGCGCTCAACGCAATATCACAAAGCTTTCCAACAAAAAGGAAAAAACAAATAGGATCCTTGGCACCAGTGCAAGCAGCCTCCAGCTCCAAAGAGACCACTCGGGAATGGATGGAACCCCCGGTGGCACGAACCAAAGCCGACATGGGACAGGTCATTCCGCCCGTCCTCCGAACCGCTGCGGGGCCGCTGGACCACTATATTAACGCTTTCCTCGAGTTCAAAGCCGTAACATTAGCCAACAGGACGGCAAACACCCTGACTTGCCAGAGCATCCTGCAAGCCTACCACCTGGGTGAGAGAGGATCAAAAATCCAGATCCAACTATTGAAGGAGAAACTCGAGGCAGCGGACGCCACCATATATAACAACGACTCTTCCCAAGTTCTTAAGGGGACACAAATGAGTCGTCATATGATGGCGTTTAGTGGAACCGATGGTTTCGTCCCGCTCGACGATGAAAAGACGGAAAACACAGGCAGAATGACTTATAAGACCCCCCCTGGTGACCCGATAGTTGTCACTGCCCGATGCACGAAGGTAATGCTAGACGAACAGATCCTTAAGAGAATAGAGGAGGAGGAATCTGCGTTGGAAGCAGGAGACGCCTTCGTGTCATGGGCGGTGCCGAAAATTGATTGGGTCAACGGGGTCCCCGGCTGCGGCAAAACAACCTGGGTGGTGGCCAACTTTAACGCTGATAAAGACATTATCATCACCACGACCACCGAGGCAGCTAAGGATCTTAAAAAGATACTCATATCCAGGGTGGGCCGAGCAGCTGAGAGAAGAGTGAGAACTATGGCCTCCGTCCTAGTCAACGGCCTGAAAGAGTCCGAGAGAGGGACGTGTGAAAGACTGATGGTCGATGAGGCCCTCATGAACCACTTTGGGGCCATAGTACTCGCGACTCGGCTCACTGGAGCGGAAAACATCCTCCTCATCGGAGACATAAACCAGCTGCCTTATATCGACAGGGAGAATCTCTTCCCCCTGCGATATAACCGCCCAAGCCTCCTGGCAACATTCACGCAGGAGCTTCTGTGCACGCATCGCAGCCCGATGGACGTTGCATACGCCCTTAGCGAAGTCTACAATGGCGTGTATGCGTCCACACTCCGAGTGAGATCCCTGCGACTCGATAGGTATTCGGACGCAATGATACCTCACACTCTCCCCAACACTCTTTTCCTGGTACACACGCAGGCGGATAAGGAAGCCCTTAAAAGCAAGGGCTACGGGGAGGGAGAAGGATCACGCACTCTCACGATACATGAGGCCCAGGGACTTACCTACGAGAGGGTTGTGATAGTGCGCGCAGCCACCAAGAGGACAAAACTGCACGACAGCGTCCCGCACGCAGTAGTGGCAGTGTCACGCCACACTAAAAGCTGTGTATACTACACAGACGACAGTGAGGATGCGACGGGACGCCTTATAAGCCTTGCAGTTTCAGCCACAAAGAACTCTATTCTCGAGTACAATCTGAAAATGGCAATAAGGAACCGTAACGCGGCTGTAGTGGAAAAACTATTAGCGGTACGCGAGGTCACGGACTGACCTACAACGATCCTGCGAGCGCCGCGTCCTCGGATGAATTGCCCACACATTTATAAACATTTATAAATAAATTATAAGATAAGATAAGATAAAATTGAATTCAATATGTATGTATATAACTTAAGGAAAAAAAAAAAAAAAAAAAAAATCAATGCATGCTCTCTGGAAAAAAAAAAAAAAAAAAAAAAAAAACAAAAAAAAAAAAAAACAAAAAAAAAAAAAACAACAAAAAAAAACAAAAAACAAAAAAAAAATAAAAAAAAATAACGCATCCCGTAGTTTTAAGTTGGGGTCGCACTTGCGAAAATCACGCATGCTGTAACACAAGTGCGACCTAGCAGTACGCTGTATAGTATAAGCATAAAATTAACACTATAACAAATCAAAACTAATAAAACAAAGGCACGGACAAAAAGTCTGTGGATTTTATATGTATTTTTTAAAAAAAAAAAAAAAAAAAAAAAACCTAACCTAACCTAACCTAACCTAACCTAACCTAACCTTTTTTTTTTTTTTTTTTTTACCAGGAGAAACGCTCATGCTTATCCGCCCTCCTCGGGGGAGGGGGGCGGATTATGTCGGACTCCGGCACAGAAGGTGCCGGCATACCGACTAAAAACTCCTGGGTGTTCCCTCGCGCGCGCCGTTGACGGCGTGGCCGCGGGTACCATCTGGTATTCGTCCGCAGCCACGCCAGCGCGGTGCCCGCCGCCAGGACAAACGGCGGCAGGCCCACCTCTGGGCTGGAGCAGGGAGGAATCGCCTGGTCCAGCCACCTCTAGAAGGCGCGCGGAAACACCGCGCGCGCCTTCTCGCGGGGCCTATGTGTGGGCGGCGATCCCCCCGGATCGCCACCCACGGCCCCGCAGGGTAGGGGGGGCAGAGGATCGCCTATCATTAAAGATAAGCTCTCCTCCGTGCCCCCCATGCGGCTGCATCTCCCCTCGCTCTGCGAGTGACCTCGCAGAGAGAGAGGACCGCTTTCCACGGCCTCTCCTTGGCGTCCGCAGCTCGGACCTGGCTGCGGCCGGCAAAGAGTGGCCGTCCCGCACGGCTACGACCTCTCAACAGAGAGGTCGTCCCCTACCATAGCGGCCCAACCTAACCTAACCTAACCTAACCTTTTTTTTTTTTTTTTTTTTTTTTTTTTTTTTTTTTGACGGGGAGAAAAGCTTTTTACGCCTTCGACCCGCCGCTGTGGGGCAGCGGCGGGGATATGTGGGGCTCGCCGCTCCAATGATAGGAGCGGCCCTACCCACTAAAACTCCCCGGTGTCCCTCTCACCGCTAGTGACGGAGCCCAGGAACGAAAGCGCGACTGCAGCTCCGTCAGCGGATGTCCGTCTTCGGACACATCACAATTAGGCCTAGTGGTCTACACCACTATGGTGACGCGCCGGGACACTTGGCGCGTCATCCACCACGAGGACCGGTTGTTGACGGGCAACGGACACCCCCATGTCCGCCGCCGAAGTCCTCTGTACGAGGGGAAGGAGGCTGCGGCCAAAGGCCAACCGCCTGCGCCCCGGACGTTTGCGCCGCATCGGGTGAGAGGATGCTTCGTCCTCCCTCATCCGCTCCGCCTCCTCCTTCTGCGACATCACCGTTTCGCAGAAGGAGACCATCGCCTTCCATGACGCCTCGCTGTCCACCATAGCTTTGACTACGGTGGGCAGCGAGAGGTCTGACCCCAGGGCCGCAACGAGCTCTGCTCGGGGCTCCATCCAGGCCACGCACTCCGCCAGCGTATGCTGCGCCGTGTCTTCGGCGCAGCCGCAACTGTGGCATTGAGGCGTGGGCTCTCGACCCGCCACGTTGCACAGGTACCTCCCAAAGCATCCGTGCCCCGAGAGGACCTGCGCAAGGTGGAAGGTCATTACCCCCCGTTTGCCTGCGACCCATCTCTCCAGGACGGGTCGAATGGCGCCAATAGTGCGTAGGCCATATTCGGCCTCCGCCAGCCCTAGCTCCCATTTCCGGAGGAGATCCTTGCGCGAGAGTTCTCTCCACCGCTTTATCTCCTCCGGAAGCGGCTCGGATCCGCGAGACCGCAGGTGCGCGACCCGCCGATAAACATCGGCCAGCACTTCGGCCTCTAACTCCCAGGGCGGGGTGCCGGCTAGCACGCATGCCGCATCGCACGAAATGGTGCGGTACCCTCTTATGAGCCTGACCGCCATGACCCGCTGCGGTCTCCGCAGTAGGGCCCGATTAGTGGCGGTCAGAGCGTTCACCCAGATGGGTGCCCCATAGAGTGCCATAGACCGCACCACTCCGGCGTACAGTCGGCGGCAGCTGCTCTTCGGCTCTCCCACGTTTGGGAGGAGGCGGCTTAGCGCCGCAGCAGCACCCACAAGTTTGGGCGCCATGCGCTCAAAATGTGCCCGAAAATTCCAGCGGCTGTCGAGGACGAGGCCAAGATACCGCATCGTCGGCTCGACAGCGATGGGCACACCCCCAACTACGATCCGGGACCCGGCGGGAGGAGCTCTCCGAGGGCCGTGAAAACACAGCGCCTCGGATTTGTTTAAAGCCACCTCCAGACCCAACCGCCGGATCCTCGCCACCACTTGGGCCACACCGGCCGTGGCCAGGATAACCACCTCTCTATATGAGCGAGCGCGGGCTAACACAATAGTGTCGTCGGCGTAGCAGACGACTTCAACGCCTCGCAAGTTGGCCCCGCGCAGTACCCAATCATATCCAATGTTCCACAGGAGCGGTCCAAGAACCGACCCCTGTGGAACACCGCATGCCATCTCTTTATGTCGCCACGTATCCCGGGTCGGATACGTGACGGCTCTCTCTGAGAGGTAGTTATCCACTACCCGACGCAAATACAACGGCACACAATGATGCCTGAGTGCCCCTCTTATTGTGCCCCAGGGGAGGGTGTTAAAGGCATTGGCAATGTCGAGGGACACCGCCAAGACAACCTCACCCCGGGACACGGCTCCATCCGCCAGGGCCCTCACCCGCGCAATAGCGTCGATGGTGGACCTGCCCCGGCGGAAACCGAACTGGTTAGCACTCAGGTCTGGACCTGAACCCTCCAAGTGCCTGACGAGGCGAGCCGCAATTATACGCTCCAGGAGCTTGCCCGCCTCGTCGAGCAGGACAATCGGCCTGTATGCTGAGGGCGAGTCAGCAGGGCGCCCCTCCTTCTTTATGAGTACCAGTTTCCCCGTTTTCCATATGCGAGGAAACTGGCCCCGCTTCAGGCACTCTGAAAAGAGCCTCCTCGTTTGCGGCTCCAGCGGATCATTCGCTGCCAGGACCCAGGCTCGCCCAGGGATTCCGTCTGGGCCAGGGGCAGTATTTTTGGCGCGAAGCCGCAATACAGCCGCACCGAGCTCTCCTCCCGAGATTTCGGGAGCGTTCGCCTCTTCTGCACCCTCATCATTTGACACCTCCTGCGACGCCATCGGAGGAGGAACGTATTCGACCCTATTGGGGAACAGGGCTTCCACCACCTGCTCAAGAAGCTGCGGCTGGAGACTCTGCGTCAGAGGGGGGGCCCAGGGGCGAAGCTTTTGCCTCACCATCCTGTACGGCCTCCCCCACGGATCCTTGTTGAGAGTCTCCAGCATTTCCTCTTCCGCCAACGACTTGGCCCTGGCTATAGCCGTCTGCAGGGTCGTAACGGCTTCCCGGTAAACGGCGTATAGCCTGGCCTCTTCGGCTTCGTCCCTCTGCCTCCGTCTCCTGTACCGCGTGTAGGGACGTCTGGCGGCAATGCACGCCTTGCGCAGTTGAGAGAGCTCCTCGGACCACCAGTACACTTTCCGCCTGTGTGGGACTGGTTTGACGCGGGGCATGGCCGCGTCACAGACATGTGACATGGCCTTAACGAGCCGCACCGCTTCACTCTCCACGTCTTCCGGGACCTCGGAACCAGCAACCCAAGCCTGAACGATGGCAGCCTCGAGCAGCGCCTCCCTGTCTAACTTTCTGATAGACCAGCGAGGGCCATCCCGTCTCTGGAGGCTCGGGTCGCTCGAGATCGACCGAAGCGCCGACAGGGTGTACTGGATGTACCGGTGGTCGGACAGGGTCTCGACATCCTCCCTTACCCCCCAGCCGTGGACACGGCGCGCCAGGGCGGCGTTTGCAAACGTAACGTCTACAATAGAGCCGCCCTGTTGCCGCACGCATGTGTTCACGGAGCCCCGATTTAAGACCACGAGACCCGTGGCGACCGCCCAGTCCTCTAGGGCTTCGCCGCGCGCGTTTGCCGTAGGAGATCCCCACGCCAAGGATTTGGCGTTGAGATCCCCAGCGACGAGCACCAAATTAGGGCGACTTTGGCCAATCAGAGCCCCGACTTCGACCAGGAACTGTTCGAAGTCCGCCAGGCTCCGATTTGGCGAGAAATAGGCCCCAACGACCATAACGTCACCCAGGTATGCCGCTACGAACCCTCGACCCTTCCTTACTCTTTCCAGGGGAGGGGAGCCAGCCGAAACCTGGGTGACGATCGCAACCACGCCCTCGTGGTCCGAGGCCCAGTTATCCCGTGGAGGGACGTAGTACGGCTCGGACACTACTGCCACCTGGATAAGCCACTCCGCCATGCTCTGGGTCAAGAGATCCTGAGCTCTGGCGGAGTGGTTTATATTCGCCTGCAGTACCCGGAGATCCATTAAATGGCGATGTCCATCGAAACCGCCTCGGCCTCGCCCCGAGCTTTTGTGCTAGTGGACGGGCGGACCGGCTGCGAGGGGGCCCGAGGGCCATCGCCGCCGTTTCTCCTGCTCTTGGTTCGGCGCGGGGCAGCACATGCGTTGCTGCCCAGTCTGTGGTTGGCCGACTTTCCCGCTGCCTCGCACACAGAGCAACGCGGTTGCTCGGAGCATCCTCCAGCCTTATGCCCAGGCCGACCGCAGCAGTAGCACTGATCGCTACGGTCAACCTCGGCGGAGCACTGCTCTCGCACGTGCCCGACCTCCAAACAGCGATAGCACCTGAGAGGGCGGGGCTCCAGAAGCCGCACTTGGGCGGACACCCACCCAATCAATAGTCTCCCGCCGACCTTGATCTTGTTGGCCGCCGCGATTGGGCAATGCACCATTACCGAGCCGAGACCCGATTGGTTTTGGCGAATTTCGCCAGCCCGTACGGACTCGGTCGGGCATCCGCCGGCATGCGCTACTGCTTTGACTACGTCCTCTACAGTGGCTGCGTCATCCAGGCCCGAGATGCGCATGTCCGCGCTTCTCGTAGGCCTGGTGATTTGGACGCAGTCTGCTGTGAGGACCTCCCTGAGCTTATTGGCTAGGGCGTCCGCCTTGTCGCCACTGGTCGCGCCTGGCACCTCCAGAATCCGCGCACCGGTGGCCGTCCGCCGTGATCGTATGGCAGCGATGCCGAGGCCCGCAAGGTCAATTCTCCTCTGGGCCTCCTTCAGCGCGCTGGCATACGTAATGCCACTCTTTTCTGCTTCCGGCTGTAGAGTGATGACTACAGCCGATGAGCGTGGCGGCCGGAGTTTGACCGGGCGCGGCGACTTCGCGGAGCTACTCGGTGCTGGCACCTTGCTGCCCGTCTTTTGGCCCTTTTTAACCACCGTGGTCCAGGCCTGGTCCATGGACCTCGGTGCCGGTGGCAGCGGGCGGGCTTCAGGGGCGGCTTTGGACATTTTAGGCGCCACTGATTGCCCCTTCTTAATGGCCTTCTTGCGGGCTCTCTTCGTCATGGGCGGAGCAGGGTCCGAGCTCGGCACGGCGGAGCTGGCAACTGTCCGAGCCTTCCTTGGCATGCTGACGGGAGGTTCAGGGTTAGGGTCAGGAATGACTCTTTCCTCCGATTCCCGTCTCGCGTCGGCTGCTAGTGGAGGTCGAAGCCTCTTAGCCGGAAGGAGCCGCTCCTCCATGGCTTCCAATCTGGCATTTAGCATGGTCCCCACCTGGACCATTATACGCCGCATGAACTCCTCTGGGTCGGCTTGAGCGGGCGTGGATGGCGCTCGATCGACCACAGAGGGAACGGAACCTCCATGTTGGGCTTGCTGGAACCCAGCCCGCAGCTCCTGCATTTCCTTGCGGAGCTCCGCAAGCTCGGCCCGCAGTCGCACGTTGTCCGCATGGAGACGGGCTGTCTCGTCCGAGATGCTGCGCTCAGAGAGCGCATTAACGGCCCCACTGATAGAGGCCGCTGCGTCTTTTAGGGCCCTCTGAAATGTGCCTTTGAGGTGGCGAGATTTCGTTGCCACCGCAGATATCACCGCCAGGCCATCCTCCACTTTTTTACCTAGGTCCTGGGTAGAGCAGGCCCCGGCCTCTTTGTCTGCCAACGGTGCAGGCTGAGCTCCCCGTTTGGGGAGAACCCTTCTGGCTAGATCGCCGACCTCCTCCTCTGCCTTCAGGTATAGCTCGCGCTCTTTTGCCTCATTGAGCGCCGCCTTGGCTTTGGCGAGACCAACGTATTCGCCAGTGGTCGGCGGGCGACCACGGCCTCTCGACGCCGGCGTATCAGGGCGGGATTTCGCCCCTTCACTCCCGCTTTCACTAGAAAGCGACGTCTCGCTCAGACGCCGCTTTTTTCCACCTTTCTTCCACATTTTGCCCCCAGGCTTGGAAGATGCTCCGGATGTGACGGTGACCAAACTTGCGTCTGTGTCACCGGAGCCCAAACTCATAAATGAGTCGGACTCACCCTCTAACATATCCGCCACTTTCGCGGCGTTCTCCCTGTCACTTGCTGACGCGCAAGGTGACGCGCAAGCTGCGCTTTCCCTCTTATTTTGGCCTTTACGGCCACCACCTAGTTTTATTTTAAAAGATTTGGACATCTGGATTTTGATTCCCACGAGTGGGGTCGAAGTATGCGGTCACCCCCCGGGTGACGCCCATTCCGGGGGGAAGGCTAAGTACAGTAGAGGTCGCCAGGTGTCTACCGGTTTTAACGAGGGTTCTCTCGGGTTTTATAGGGTTTTCCTTCCCGCGGGCCGGCCAATTAAGGCAAGCCCTCCGGCCAGCAGACACACGACGTCTCCCACTGGAGCCACCAGCAGGGTCGTTGAGGTGTGTTTGCCAGTTACGGAACGCGAGGGGGTGGCGAACGCCCCTCCTCCAACGGTGACGCAAAACCGCGCCTGTCGGCATTCCGCCAAATTAGCGAAAGCCGACCCGTCCTTGTCCCAAATAGGGACCCACCCGTCCCCGCCTGCCAGGCCCATATCGGGCCCCGCCGGGGTGTGCCGCTCTTGGTCTGGTCTCTCGCCTCAGGCCTGTCCGGTATGGGAAGCCCTGTCCGGCATAGCCCTGAGGGTCGTCGAGACACGCAAGCCCCTTCACCACGACAAGGTGGCGGCACGTCGAAGGGGAACCTAACCTAACCTTTTTTTTTTTTTTTTTTTTTTTACCAGGAGAAACGCTCATGCTTATCCGCCCTCCTCGGGGGAGGGGGGCGGATTATGTCGGACTCCGGCACAGAAGGTGCCGGCCTACCGACTAAAAACTCCTGGGTGTTCCCTCGCGCGCGCCGTTGACGGCGTGGCCGCGGGTACCATCTGGTATTCGTCCGCAGCCACGCCAGCGCGGTGCCCGCCGCCAGGACAAAGCGGCGGCAGGCCCACCTCTGGGCTGGAGCAGGGAGGAATCGCCTGGTCCAGCCACCTCTAGAAGGCGCGCGGAAAACACCGCGCGCGCCTTCTCGCGGGGCCTATGTGTGGGCGGTGATCCCCCCGGATCGCCACCCACGGCCCCGCAGGGTAGGGGGGCAGAGGATCGCCTATCATTAAAGATAAGCTCTCCTCCGGGCCCCCCATGCGGCTGCATCTCCCCTCGCTCTGCGAGTGACCTCGCAAAGAGAGGGGACCGCTTTCCACGGCCTCTCCTTGGCGTCCGCAGCTCGAACCTGGCTGCGGCCGGCAAAGAGTGGCCGTCCCGCACGGCTACGACCTCTCAGCAGAGAGGTCGTCCCCTACCATAGCGGCCTGCAACAGCGGGAGGCCCGGAGAGGAGGCGGGGGAAAACCGCCCCCCCAACCCTCCCGCCGTCTCCCCCTGCGAGCAGAGGGAGAGGGCCGCTTCCCACGACCTCTCGTCGACGGCCGCAGCCTTAGCTGCAGTCGTCAAGGAGAGGTCGCCCAAGTGCTGCAGACGATTCCACGGCGTCCCCTGCCCATATGGACATATGGGCATTCCTCAGGGAGCGCCGCTTCCTCGCCGCAGCCCGCTGTGGTGGAATTCGCCCTCCACCATCCCTCGTCGCTCCACTGCCGAAAACGAATTTTCGGGAGTGGGACGACGAGGGCATCTCGGCGCCGAGGCGGCAGTGCGAGTGCACACCGAGCCCACCCTTACTCCCCCACTAGGAGGGGAGCGTCTCCTGCTCCATCCGCAGTGCCCTCTGCTAAACCAGAGGGACACGCGGAGGAGCCCACCCCGTCAGACTATTAGCCATCGGTCAACAAGAACCCTTAAAAGGGAAGTTGTTGACCGATGCCCAGGGTGCACCGGCCCAACGACTACCGTTCCCCCCAGACGTATCCAGGGGGACAAGTAGCCATCAGGCACACGAGGAGGTTGTCTGACATCGCACCCCAACCTAACCTAACCTTTTTTTTTTTTTTTTTTTTTTTTTTTTTTTTTTTTTTTTTTTTAACCAGGAGAAACGCTCATGCTTATCCGCCCTCCTCGGGGGAGGGGGGCGGATTATGTCGGACTCCGGCACAGAAGGTGCCGGCCTACCGACCAAAAACTCCTGGGTGTTCCTTCGCGCGCGCCTATGCGGCGTGGCCACGGGTACCATCTGGTATTCGTCCGCAGCCACGCCGGCGCGATGCCCGCCGCCGAACAACAGCGGCGGCAGGCCCACCTCTGGGCTGGAGCAGGGAGGAATCGCCTGGTCCAGCCACCTCTAGAAGGCGCGCGGAAACACCGCGCGCGCCTTCTCGCGGGGCCTATGTGTGGGCGGTGATCCCCCCGGATCGCCACCCACGGCCCCGCAGGGTAGGGGGGCAGAGGATCGCCCATCATTAAAGATAAGCTCTCCTCCGTGCCCCCCATGCGGCTGCATCTCCCCTCGCTCTGCGAGTGACCTCGCAGAGAGAGAGGACCGCTTTCCACGGCCTCTCCTTGGCGTCCGCAGCTCGGACCTGGCTGCGGCCGGCAAAGAGTGGCCGTCCCGCACGGCTACGACCTCTCAACAGAGAGGTCGTCCCCTACCATAGCGGCCCGCAACAGCGGGAGGCTCGGAGAGGAGGCGGGGTGAACACCGCCCCTCCAACCCTCCCGCCGTCTCCCCCTGCGAACAGAGGGAGAGGGCCGCTTCCCACGACCTCTCGTCGACGGCCGCAGCCTTAGCTGCAGTCGTCAAGGAGAGGTCGCCCAAGTGCTGCAGACGATTCCACGGCGTCCCCTGCCCAGATGGGCATTCCTCAGGGAGCGCCGCTTCCTCGCCGCAGCCCGCTGTGGTGGAATTCGCCCTCCACCATCCCTCGTCGTTCCACTCCCGAAAACGAATTTTCGGGAGTGGGACGACGAGGGCATTTCGGCGCCGAGGCGGGCCTCGGAGCCGAAACTTGGGCTGGTTTTTTATAGAGGTTTTCCTTCCTCGCGGTCCGGGCGGTTAAGCCAAGACCCTCGGTCCCGGACTGCAGCTGAAAGCCGCGGTCCCGGATTACGAGCCCGGCGGTGGCAAGGGGTAGGAAGTTCCCCACCAGGAGGTTCCTCCTCCCCACGCCTGCTCGGCGGCAGTACGAGTGCACACCGAGCCCACCCTTACTCCCCCACTAGGAGGGGAGCGTCTCCTGCTCCATCCGCAGTGCCCTCCGCTAAACCAGAGGACACGCGGAGGAGCCCCCCCGGTGTCAGACTATTCGCCATCGGCCAACAAGAACCCTTAAAAGGGAAGTTGTTGACCGATGCCCAGGGTGCACCGGCCCAGCAGCTACCGTTC
Source organism: Oegoconia quadripuncta (assembly GCA_949316235.1). Classification (NCBI taxonomy): domain Eukaryota; kingdom Metazoa; phylum Arthropoda; class Insecta; order Lepidoptera; family Autostichidae; genus Oegoconia; species Oegoconia quadripuncta. The sequence goes on from CASGFV010000004.1 coordinate 57,648, forward strand.
CCCCCAGACGTATCCAGGAGGACAAGTAACCACCGAGCACACGAGGAGGTTGTCTGACATCGCACCCCAACCTAACCTAACCTAACCTAACCTTTTTTTTTTTTTTTTTTTTTTTTTTTACCAGGAGAAACGCTCATGCTTATCCGCCCTCCTCGGGGGAGGGGGGCGGATTATGTCGGACTCCGGCACAGAAGGTGCCGGCCTACCGACTAAAAACTCCTGGGTGTTCCCTCGCGCGCGCCGTTGACGGCGTGGCCGCGGGTACCATCTGGTATTCGTCCGCAGCCACGCCAGCGCGGTGCCCGCCGCCAGGACAAAAGCGGCGGCAGGCCCACCTCTGGGCTGGAGCAGGGAGGAATCGCCTGGTCCAGCCACCTCTAGAAGGCGCGCGGAAAACACCGCGCGCGCCTTCTCGCGGGGCCTATGTGTGGGCGGCGATCCCCCCGGATCGCCGCCCACGGCCCCGCAGGGTAAGGGGGGCAGAGGATCGCCTATCATTAAAGATAAGCTTTCCTCCGTGCCCCCCCGTGCGGCTGTGACTCCCCTCGCTCTGCGAGTGCTATCCCTCGCAGAGAGAGAGGACCGCCTTCCACGGCCTCCCCCTGGCGCCCGCAGCCTCTGTACTAGCTGCGGGCGGCAAGGAGTGGCCGCCCCGCACGGCTACGACCTCTCCATAACAGAGAGGCAGCCCCCCGCCACACCACATGGTAGGGTGTGTGGTTCCCACCATATGATGCGGCAGGGGACGGCCCCTCAATAGAGAGGTCGTCCCCTACCATAGCGGCCTGTAACAGCGGGAGGCCCGGAGGGGCGGCGTCGATGGCCACCGCCCCTCCGCCCGCCCGCCGTCTCCCCCCCCTGCAAGCAGAGGGAGAGGGCCGCTTCCCACGACCTCTCGTCGACGGCCGCAGCCTTAGCTGCAGTCGTCAAGGAGAGGTCGCCCAAGTGCTGCAGACGATTTCACGGCGTCCCCTGCCCATATGGATATATGGGCATTCCTCAGGGAGCGCCGCTTCCTCGCCGCAGCCCGCTGTGGTGGAATTCGCCCTCCACCATCCCTCGCCGCTCCACTCCCGAAAACGAATTTTCAGGAGTGGAACGACGAGGGCATCTCGGCGCCGAGGCGGGCCTCGGAGCCGAGACTTGGGCTGGTTTTTTATAGAGGTTTTCCTTCCTCGCGGTCCGGGCGGTTAGGCCAAGACCCTCGGTCCCGGACTGCAGCTGAAAGCCGCGGTCCCGGATTACGAGCCCGGCGGTGGCAAGGGGTAGGAGGTTCCCCCTAACCTCCTCCCCAGGCCTGCTCGGCGGCAGTGCGAGTGCACACCGAGCCCACCCTTACTCCCCCGCTAGGAGGGGAGCGTCTCCTGCTCCATCCGCAGTGCCCTCTGCTAAACCAGAGGACACGCGGAGGAGCCCCCCGGTGTCAGACTATTCGCCATCGGCCAACAAGAACCCTTAAAAAGGGAAGTTGTTGACCGATGCCCAGGGTGCACCGGCCCAACGACTACCGTTCCCCCCAGACGTATCCAGGGGGACAAGTAGCCATCAGGCACACGAGGAGGTTGTCTGACATCGCACCCCAACCTTTTTTTTTTTTTTTTTTTTTTTAACCAGGAGAAACGCTCATGCTTATCCGCCCTCCTCGGGGGAGGGGGGCGGATTATGTCGGACTCCGGCACAGAAGGTGCCGGCCTACCGACTAAAAACTCCTGGGTGTTCCCTCGCGCGCGCCGTTGACGGCGTGGCCGCGGGTACCATCTGGTATTCGTCCGCAGCCACGCCAGCGCGGTGCCCGCCGCCAGGACAAAGCGGCGGCGGGCCCACCTCTGGGCTGGAGCAGGGAGGAATCGCCTGGTCCAGCCACCTCTAGAAGGCGCGCGGAAAACACCGCGCGCGCCTTCTCGCGGGGCCTATGTGTGGGCGGTGATCCCCCCGGATCGCCGCCCACGGCCCCGCAGGGTAGGGGGGCAGAGGATCGCCTATCATTAAAGATAAGCTCTCCTCCGTGCCCCCCGTGCGGCTGTGTCTCCCCTCGCTCTGCGAGTATACCATCCTCGCAGAGAGAGAGGACCGCCTTCCACGGCCTCTCCTTGGCGCCCGCAGCCCAGACGAGAAACAGCTGCGGGCGGCAAAGAGTGGCCGTCCCGCACGGCTACGACCTCCCCATAGCAGAGAGGCAGCCCCCCGCCACACCACATGGTAGCTAAGGGTTACCACCATATGGTATGGCAGGGGACAGCCTCCCAACAGAGAGGTCGTCCCCCACCATAGCGGCCTACACCAGCGGGATGCCCCGAGGGGCGGCGACGGTTGACACCTGACAGGTGACACCGCCCCTCCAACCAGCCCGCCGTCTCCCCCCCTGCGAACAGAGGGAGAGGGCCGCTTCCCACGACCTCTCGTCGACGGCCGCAGCCTTAGCTGCAGTCGTCAAGGAGAGGTCGCCCAAGTGCTGCAGACGATTTCACGGCGTCCCCTGCCCATATGGATATATGGGCATTCCTCAGGGAGCGCCGCTTCCTCGCCGCAGCCCGCTGTGGTGGAATTCGCCCTCCACCATCCCCCGCCGCTCCACTCCCGAAAACGAATTTTCGGGAGTGGAACGACGAGGGCATCTCGGCGCCGAGGCGGGCCTCGGAGCCGAGACTTGGGCTGGTTTTTTATAGAGGTTTTCCTTCCTCGCGGTCCGGGCGGTTAGGCCAAGACCCTCGGTCCCGGACTGCAGCTGAAAGCCGCGGTCCCGGATTACGAGCCCGGCGGTGGCAAGGGGTAGGAGGTTCCCCCTAACCTCCTCCCCAGGCCTGCTCAGCGGCAGTGCGAGTGCACACCGAGCCCACCCTTACTCCCCCGCTAGGAGGGGAGCGTCTCCTGCTCCATCCGCAGTGCCCTCTGCTAAACCAGAGGACACGCGGAGGAGCCCCCCGGTGTCAGACTATTCGCCATCGGCCAACAAGAACCCTTAAAAGGGAAGTTGTTGACCGATGCCCAGGGTGCACCGGCCCAACGACTACCGTTCCCCCCAGACGTATCCAGGGGGACAAGTAGCCATCAGGCACACGAGGAGGTTGTCTGACATCGCACCCCATCGCACCCCAACCTAACCTAACCTTTTTTTTTTTTTTTTTAGCCAGGAGAAACGCTCATGCTTATCCGCCCTCCTCGGGGGAGGGGGGCGGATTATGTCGGACTCCGGCACAGAAGGTGCCGGCCTACCGACTAAAAACTCCTGGGTGTTCCTTCGGGCGCACCGTTGACGGCGTGGCCACGGGTACCAACTAGGTATTCGTCCGCAGCCACGCCAGCGCGGTGCCCGCCGCCATGGCTAAAGCGGCGGCGGGCCCTCCTCTGGGCTGGAGCGGGGAGGAATACCCCCGGTCCAGCCACCTCAAGAAGGCGCGTGGGAACACCACGCGCGCCTTCTCGCGAGGCTTGCGTGAGGGTGGTGACTCCCCCGAGTCACCACCCAGCCTCGCTAGGTAGGGGGGAGAAGGTGGGCATACGCCCTTCTCCGGGTCCCTGTGCGTCTGCGGCGGATAAGTTGAGAGGAGGGGTCGGTCTCCCTCTCTCTTTCCGCCGCCTCCTTCTGCGTGAGCACGCACTCGCAGAAGGAGAGGACCGCTTTCCACGACCTCTCGTCGCCAACCATAGCCTTGACTACGGCCGGCAAGGAGAGATCGTCCCCTACCGCTGCGACGAGGTCGCGGCGCTCCCCCGCCCAAGCTGGGCATTCCTCGAGGGTATGCTGCGCCGTGTCCTCGTGGCAGCCACAATGGTGGCACTCATCGGTCGCCTCCCTTCCGGCGATGCGGTGCAGGTACCTCCCGAAGCAACCATGCCCCGAGAGAACCTGCACCGCGCGGAAGGTCAGCGAGCCCCGCACGCGCTCCGTCCAGTCCCTTATTACCGGGCGGAGCGCCTCAACAGTCCGGCGGCCGGCCTCTGGCGAGGCCAGCCTTACCCCCCAGATCCCCAGCACGGACTGTCGAGCCTGGAGTTTCCGCACTTCCACCTCCCTTGGAGCAGGGTGCTCGCCCCGGAGGAGGAGGTCCTTGCGCCACTTATACAGCGACGCCTGGGCCTCCGCCTCCAGGTCCCAGGGAGGTGTGCCCGCCAATGCGCACGCCGCCTCAAAGGAAATGGTGCGGTATCCGCGTATGACGCTGACGGCCATCACCCTCTGAGGTTTTCTCAGAAGGGTGATATTACTACGGGCCGTCAGGGTCTCCGCCCAGATCGGGGCCCCGTACAGGGCCATCGACCGCACCACCCCCATGTAGAGGCGGCGGCTTGCCGACTCGGGCCCCCCGATGTTTGGCATCAGCCGCCTTAAGGCAGCCGATGCCGCGATCAATCGGGGGGCCAGGCGGGCGAAGTGCCCACGGAAACTCCAGCGCGGGTCGAGGACAAGTCCGAGGTACCTCATCTCGGGCTTGACCTCGATTCGAGTGCCACCAACCTGGATGCTCGCGCCGGGAGGTGGCCCCTTCCGGGCGCCGTGAAAACACAGCGCCTCGGACTTATGTAGGGCCACCTCCAGGCCGAGCATCCTTATGCGCCTCACCACCTGTGCTACCGACACAGTGGCGAGGCGTGCCGCTTCTCGGTACGAGCTCCCCCGGGAGGTCACCAGCGTGTCATCTGCATAGCAGGTGACCGCTGCTCCGGGGAGGAGCTCGCCCCGCAGCACCCAGTCGTAGCCGATGTTCCACAGGAGAGGGCCTAAAACCGACCCCTGCGGAACACCGCACGACGTTTCCCACCTTGCCAGCCTACCGTCCCGGACCGGATACTCAACGTATCTCTGCGAGAGGTAGGCCCCGACCATGAGGCGCAGGTATGGAGGCACGTTATGATGACGGAGTGCCTCCATAATGCAGGCCCAGGGAAGGGTGTTAAAGGCGTTAGCGATGTCCAATGACACCGCCAGCAACACCCCGCCCTGGGCGGCCGCCTCTTCCGAGAGGGCTTTGACCCGGCCGACCGCGTCAACGGTCGACCTTCCCTCTCGGAATCCGAACTGATTATCGGACAGATCGGGGCCTACGTCTCGGAGGTGCTTGACGAGGCGACAGCATATAATGCGCTCAAAGAGCTTGTCGACCTCGTCCAGTAGCACGATCGGACGGTAGGCTGAGGGGGATTCCGCGGGACGCCCGTCTTTCCTGATGAGGACGAGCCGGCCGATTTTCCAGATTCCTGGAAAACGGCCGGATCGAAGACAGGCGTCCAGTAGACCACGGAATCTCCCCCCGAGGGCCTCCAGTGCCAGAGCCAGGACGCGTCCCGGGACCCCATCGGGTCCCGGAGCCGTGTTTTTGGATTTCATCCTCAACACGGCCGCGCCTAGCTCTCCCTCCGTTACCGGAGGGACCTCGACTTCCGCGCTCGCATCCGCGACGTCAGCTTGACGTCGCGGGGGCGCCATCGCTGGAGGGAGATGTTCCGCCCTGTTCGGAAACAGCGACGAAACAACCTCCTCCAGCAGTCGAGGCTCGAGACTCTCCGTCAGGGGGGGCGACCAGGGGCGTAATTTGCCCCTGACCATCTTATACGGCCTCCCCCATGGATCACGGTTTAGAGTCTCGAGGAGCTCCGCTCTGGCACTCGCCTTCGCGTCGGCGATGGAGAGCTGTAGGGCCTTCTTAACCTCTCGATAGGCACCGTACAGCTGGGCTTCCATGTCGGCGTCACGGACCCGCCTACGGCGGGCCCGGGTGTACTGGCGTCTCGCCGCAACGCAGCGGGACCGGATTTCTCCGATCCCCTGAGACCACCAGTACACCTGACGCTTCGGAGGTCGAGGCTTGGCCCGGGTCATGCTCGCGTCGCAGATATGCGACAGCGCGACCCGGAACCATTCACTCTCGACCTCGACCTCCACAGGCCTGGAAGGTGTTACCCAGGCCTGGACAATGGAAGCAATCTCCACCGCTTCGCGATTTAGGCTGGACAAGGCCCATCGGGCCGAGGCTCGGCTGTCGGGACGACGGCGCGTGTCCGCGCGTTCTGTGGCTGTGGAGACGTCGAACCGCACGTACAGGTGGTCCGACAACGTCTCCACATCCTCCAGAACCCTCCACTCACGGACACGCTGTGCGACGGCGGGGGTCGTGAACGAAACGTCCACGATGGACCCCCCCTGCCATCGCACGCAGGTGTTGGCCGACCCCTGGTTCAGAACCACGAGGCCGGCAGCCGTCGCCCACTCCGCAAGAAGATCTCCCCGAGTATCCGTCGCGGGACAGCCCCAAGCCAATGACTTGGCGTTGAGGTCGCCCACGACGAGCGCCGGACACGGTAGGGTCTGCCCAATGAGGGCCCCTACCTGGTCCAGGAACGCTTCGAACTCGGCGAGACTCCTGTTGGGGGAGAAATACACCCCGATAAGGCATATCTCTCCCCAGCGGATCGCCACAAAGCCTCGGCCCCTCGACAAGGTGGGAGGGGGCATTATGCCCTCTGCCCCTCTTTTAGTTATGATGGCCACCGAGCCGTCCACGTCCGCTGCCCAGCTATCACTGGGGGGGACGTAGTAGGGCTCGGCGGCCACGGCGACATCAATCGACCACTGCGCCATGGATTGCAGGAGGAGGTCCTGCGCACCGGCGCAGTGGTTGATGTTCGCCTGGAGGATCCTGTGAATGCCCATCACTTGGCCGCATTCACAGGATCCTTATCGGGAGCAATGGCGGCCGGGGTCCTTCCGGCCGCCTTGAGGCCTGCACGTTTGGGGGCTATCGCCCCCGTGCAGACCCTGCTCCCCACCCGATGCTCGGCGGGCTTCCCCGCTGCCACGCACAGTGAGCAGCGCGGAGCGGCCGAGCACTCCCTGGCCAGGTGGCCTGTTGCACCGCAGCGGAAACACTCTCCGCTGCGGTCGATCGCCGAGGTGCACCCCTGCCTCACATGCCCAAGCATGAGGCAGCGGTAGCACCTCGTGGGCCGGGTCTCCATCAGTTTTACCTGGGCGGAGACCCAGCCGACCAACAGACGCCCCCCGGCCACCCTCTTGGCGGCTGCCACAGGGCACTGGACCCACGAGGTCCCTTGTGCGAAGGGTGTGCGGACGACTTGGCCAACCTTGACCTCCTCGACCGCACACCCCCCCACCTTGGCCACCGCGGCGGCGACATCCTCGGGCGAGACCGAGTCATCCAGGCCCGAAACGCGCAGATCTGCGCATTTCGTGGGCCTGGTAACTCGGACGTCGGCCTCGCCGAGGACCTCCCTCAGCCTTGTGGCGAGGGAGTCTGCCTTTGCGCCGCTGGTGGCGCCCGGGACCTCAAGGATTTGGGCCCCCGTCCGCGCAGTGCGTGACCTTAAGCCGGTGATCCCGAGGCCGTCCAAATCAATCTTGGACCTGGCCTCGAGCATCACCGACTTATACGTGACGCCTCGGTCCTGAGCCCCCGGCTGGAGGGTCAGGACGACCGCTGCGGATCGGGGGGCCCTCAGCCCAGCCCCCTTCTTAGCTGGACCTCCCTTTGTCCCCTTTCCCCTCGGTGTTTTTGAGGGGGGGGCGGAAGGTCCGGCAGCCGCCATCGTCTTCTTAGCCCCGGAGCTTTGTGCCCGGGGCGCCTGCTTCTTATTCTTCTTGACCACTGTCACCCAGCTTTCGTCCATGGACGTTGGCGCGGGTGGCAGTGGTCGAGGAGGTGATGCTTTGGAGGGTCCGGCTGGCCCTTTCTTTTTAGCCGGACCCTTCCCCTTCTTCTTCTTTTTGCCCTTTGGCCCCGGCAGGGTGGTTGGTGCCGGGGCTTTGGGCGAGACGCCTGTGTTGGGCGGCGTCGTCGTCGTCGGTCGCCTGCTGGTGACGGCGGCGGTGACCGCTCCGGAAGAGGACGGCCTGGATGGACTGGCCGTCCTCTTTTTATCCGCCGCAAGCGGCGGCCTCTCCCTCCTTGCGGGGAGCAACCGCTCCTCCAGGGCCTCGAGCCTTGCCCCCACCATGAAGCCTACTCGCTCCATGATGGTGCGCTCGAGGTCTTGAACCTTCCCCGGAGGAGAAGGTTGCCCCCGCACCTGCGTCTCCGCCTGAGACCGCTCCAGACTGGCCCGCAGATCGCCCATCTCCTTACGGAGTCCGGCCATTTCGGCCTTTAGGCGATCATTCTCGGCGGCCAGCCGTGCGGTCTCGTCGGAGACAGATCTCCGCCGCAACTCCTCTGTCGCTTCCTGAATAGAGGAGGCGGCAACCTTAAGGGCCTTAACGAACGTGCCCTTGAGGTTGCCAGATGTTGAGGCGATGCGGACAATAGTGTTAACACTGTCGAGGACCTGCTTGTTCAGGGTCTCGACAGTGCTACCGCCGTCCGCGTTACTGCCGTCCTGAGCCGGGGATGAGTCCACGAGACAAGCCCTCCTACTGCTCGCCTCGCGGACCATCCCGGCCACCTCCTCCTCAGCCTGGAGTCGGAGCTCCTCACGTTTGAGCGCTAGGAGCTCCGCCTTCGCTTTGGCCAGGCCCACGTATTGGCCGGTAGTCGGCGGCCGTCCCCGTTTAGCGCGTTTGGCGGGCCCTGAAGTTCCGGGCCTCGCAAGGGGTCTAGTGTCGGACGAGTCGTCATTCGACGACCCGTCCGACCGAGACGACGCAGATGGGGACGTCCGCAGCCTCTTTCGGGCCTGGTCCAGTGACGCCGGAAATTCCGGCGGCGCCATCCCTCCTCTGGGCTCCGGAGTGAAGAGCTCCTCAGGCAGGTCCCCGAACAGGACCCTCCCTGGGGAGAAGCACTCTTCACTGCCAGCCGCCACGTCTATCAACCTCGTCGCCGGTTGGATGAGCACTTGAAGTTGCTGCCGTCCGCGGCTCCGGGGTGGAGTCCCCGGGGCCGGTGACGACAGCAACAGTGCTGGCGACGAGACGTCGGAGTCCGACAGTGCGATCGGCAAAACGCCCTGCGACACTGTCGGCTCGTGGGAGGGCTTGAGGAGGCTATTGTTCCCTCCTACCCTGCCCGGCTCCTCAACCTCCCGCTGCTTCACGAACACCCTGGTGGGCGGGGTTCGGCCTTTAACAATGTAGGACTTATCCTGTAGTGGTGACGTTTTTTGTTTTGGGGGGGTTCGTAAAAGACTCATTTTTGTTCCCACGAGTGTGAGGGATCTAAAATGTCCACCCAGGCGGTGCCCTCTGCACCTGGGTAACCCTTTTACGCCTGGGGGGTCGGGCGGTACCCCAGGGTGGCCGCTAGTGGGTGGAGTATGCCCTCCACCCTCCCTCTTCATCCCACTTTCGAAAGAAAGTAGGACGATGAGGGCATTCGGCGCCGCGTTGCCCCAACGCCGAAACTTGGGCTGGTTTTTATAGTGGTTTTCCTTCCACGTGGGCCGGCCAATTAAGGCAAGCCCTCCGGCCAGCGAAACCCACGACATCTCCCACTGGAGCCACCAGCGGGGTCGTTGAAGTGGGTTCGCCGGTTACGGAACGCGAGGGGGTGGCGAAGCCCCTCCTCCGGCGGCGGCGCACATAGCGCCTGCCGGACATCCCACCAATTGGCGGGAGCCGACCCGCCCCTGTCCCACATAGGGACCTACCCCCTGCCCCATCCTGCTGTGCCCTCTGCAATCAGAGGGACACGCGGAGGGGCACCCCCCTTGTCAGACTATTCGCCATCGGCCAATAAGAACCCTTAAAGTGGGAAGTTATTGGCCGATGCCCAGGGTGCACCGGCCCAGCAGCTACCGTTCCCCCCAGACGTATCCAGGAGGACAAGTAACCACCGAGCACACGAGGAGGTTGTCTGACGTCGCACCCAACCTAACCTAACCTAACCTAACCTAACCTAACCTAACCTAACCTAACCTAACCTAACCTAACCTAACTGGTGACCCGATAGTTGTCACTGCCCGATGCACGAAGGTAATGCTAGACGAACAGATCCTTAAGAGAATAGAGGAGGAGGAATCTGCGTTGGAAGCAGGAGACGCCTTCGTGTCATGGGCGGTGCCGAAAATTGATTGGGTCAACGGGGTCCCCGGCTGCGGCAAAACAACCTGGGTGGTGGCCAACTTTAACGCTGATAAAGACATTATCATCACCACGACCACCGAGGCAGCTAAGGATCTTAAAAAGATACTCATATCCAGGGTGGGCCGAGCAGCTGAGAGAAGAGTGAGAACTATGGCCTCCGTCCTAGTCAACGGCCTGAAAGAGTCCGAGAGAGGGACGTGTGAAAGACTGATGGTCGATGAGGCCCTCATGAACCACTTTGGGGCCATAGTACTCGCGACTCGGCTCACTGGAGCGGAAAACATCCTCCTCATCGGAGACATAAACCAGCTGCCTTATATCGACAGGGAGAATCTCTTCCCCCTGCGATATAACCGCCCAAGCCTCCTGGCAACATTCACGCAGGAGCTTCTGTGCACGCATCGCAGCCCGATGGACGTTGCATACGCCCTTAGCGAAGTCTACAATGGCGTGTATGCGTCCACACTCCGAGTGAGATCCCTGCGACTCGATAGGTATTCGGACGCAATGATACCTCACACTCTCCCCAACACTCTTTTCCTGGTACACACGCAGGCGGATAAGGAAGCCCTTAAAAGCAAGGGCTACGGGGAGGGAGAAGGATCACGCACTCTCACGATACATGAGGCCCAGGGACTTACCTACGAGAGGGTTGTGATAGTGCGCGCAGCCACCAAGAGGACAAAACTGCACGACAGCGTCCCGCACGCAGTAGTGGCAGTGTCACGCCACACTAAAAGCTGTGTATACTACACAGACGACAGTGAGGATGCGACGGGACGCCTTATAAGCCTTGCAGTTTCAGCCACAAAGAACTCTATTCTCGAGTACAATCTGAAAATGGCAATAAGGAACCGTAACGCGGCTGTAGTGGAAAAACTATTAGCGGTACGCGAGGTCACGGACTGACCTACAACGATCCTGCGAGCGCCGCGTCCTCGGATGAATTGCCCACACATTTATAAACATTTATAAATAAATTATAAGATAAGATAAGATAAAATTGAATTCAATATGTATGTATATAACTTAAGGAAAAAAAAAAAAAAAAAAAAAAAAAAAAAAAAAAATCAATGCATGCTCTCTGGAAAAAAAAAAAAAAAAAAAAAAAAAACAAAAAAAAAAAAAAAACAAAAACAAAAAAAAAATAAAAAAAAAAATAACGCATCCCGTAGTTTTAAGTTGGGGTCGCACTTGCGAAAATCACGCATGCTGTAACACAAGTGCGACCTAGCAGTACGCTGTATAGTATAAGCATAAAATTAACACTATAACAAATCAAAACTAATAAAACAAAGGCACGGACAAAAAGTCTGTGGATTTTATATGTATTTTTTTTTAAAAAAAAAAAAAAAAAAAACCTAACCTAACCTAACCTAACCTAACCTAACCTAACCTTTTTTTTTTTTTTTTTTTTTTTTTTTACCAGGAGAAACGCTCATGCTTATCCGCCCTCCTCGGGGGAGGGGGGCGGATTATGTCGGACTCCGGCACAGAAGGTGCCGGCATACCGACTAAAAACTCCTGGGTGTTCCCTCGCGCGCGCCGTTGACGGCGTGGCCGCGGGTACCATCTGGTATTCGTCCGCAGCCACGCCAGCGCGGTGCCCGCCGCCAGGACAAACGGCGGCAGGCCCACCTCTGGGCTGGAGCAGGGAGGAATCGCCTGGTCCAGCCACCTCTAGAAGGCGCGCGGAAAACACCGCGCGCGCCTTCTCGCGGGGCCTATGTGTGGGCGGTGATCCCCCCGGATCGCCACCCACGGCCCCGCAGGGTAGGGGGGGCAGAGGATCGCCTATCATTGAAGATAAGCTCTCCTCCGTGCCCCCCATGCGGCTGCATCTCCCCTCGCTCTACGAGGTCTGTGCGTGACCCTCGCAGAGAGAGAGGACCGCTTTCCACGGCCTCTCCTTGGCGTCCGCAGCTCAAACCTGGCTGCGGGCGGCAAGGAGTGGCCGTCCCGCACGGCTACGACCTCCCCATAGCTGAGAGGCGGTCCCCCACCACACCACATGGTAGCTAATAGGTTACCACCATGCGGTGTGGGAGGGGACGACCTCCCAACAGAGAGGCCGTCCCCCACCATAGCGGCCTACACCAGCGGGAGGCCCGGAGGGGCGGCGTCGACGGCCACCGCCCCTCCGCCCGCCCGCCGTCCCCCCCCCTGCGAGCAGAGGGAGAGGGCCGCTTCCCACGACCTCTCGTCGACGGCCGCAGCCTTAGCTGCAGTCGTCAAGGAGAGGTCGCCCAAGTGCTGCAGACGATTTCACGGCGTCCCCTGCCCATATGGATATATGGGCATTCCTCAGGGAGCGCCGCTTCCTCGCCGCAGCCCGCTGTGGTGGAATTCGCCCTCCACCAACCCTCGCCGCTCCACTCCCGAAAACGAATTTTCGGGAGTGGAACGACGAGGGCATCTCGGCGCCGAGGCGGGCCTCGGAGCCGAGACTTGGGCTGGTTTTTTATAGAGGTTTCCCTTCCTCGCGGTCCGGGCGGTTAGGCCAAGACCCTCGGTCCCGGACTGCAGCTGAAAGCCGCGGTCCCGGATTACGAGCCCGGCGGTGACAAGGGGTAGGAGGTTCCCCCTAACCTCCTCCCCAGGCCTGCTCGGCGGCAGTGCGAGTGCACACCGAGCCCACCCTTACTCCCCCGCTAGGAGGGGAGCGTCTCCTGCTCCATCCGCAGTGCCCTCTGCTAAACCAGAGGACACGCAGAGGAGCCCCCCGGTGTCAGACTATTCGCCATCGGCCAACAAGAACCCTTAAAAGGGAAGTTGTTGACCGATGCCCAGGGTGCACCGGCCCAGCAGCTACCGTTCCCCCCAGACGTATCCAGGAGGACAAGTAACCACCGAGCACACGAGGAGGTTGTCTGACGTCGCACCCCAACCTAACCTAACCTAACCTAACCTAACCTAACCTAACCTAACCTAACCTAACCTAACCTTTTTTTTTTTTTTTTGACGCTGGGAAATGCGTTCCGCATACTACGCAGCTCCTCGGGGGGGAGCTGCGCAGTTATGTGGGACTCCCGGGCGATTGCCCGGTATACCCACTAAAACCCAGCGATGAACCCTCTACGTCTATGAAGGGCGGGGCAGGCTCCCTTACGGATACTACTGCCACCGCCCAACGCTAGGCGCGCTTATGCGTGCCTTCCGGCTCTTGCAGGGTGCCCCGGTTCATGAGAGGCACCCTCAGTCTTTTGCCCGTGAATAGCGGTGGGCCCCCCGACCCACCACCTGGACGTTTCGCCTATTGGGGCGGAAGGAAATGCGCGTAGCGCCGCCTTCTCCGCCCTCGCCTCCTTTGTCGCAACGGGTCAGCGAGAGCACTCTCTTCCCTGACCCGCTCCGCGGCCTCCTTCTGCGAAATAACGTCTTCGCAGAAGGCGGACATAGCTTCCCAGCACCTTTCGCTTCCGAGAATGGCATTTACCACGCTGGGCAGCGAAAGGCATCCACCGACCTCAGCCGTCAGAGCGCGTCGCTGAGATTCCCAGGCGACGCACTCCTCCAAGACATGACGCGCCGTGTCCACGTTCGCGCCACACTCATGGCACTCAGAAGTTGGCTCCCGTCTCGCAATCCGGTGCAGGTACTCGCCAAAGCATCCGTGCCCCGTGAGCACCTGCACCATCCTGAACGATAGGGAGCCATGCCGTCTCGTGACCCACCGGTCAAGGTGGGGACGCACCGCTTCCACCGTCGCTAGGCCAGCTGTCGGGGACCTCAGGTCTTCAGCCCACCTACTGATCAGAGCGTCTTGGGCGGCATCTCTGATCCGTTCGACCTCTTCGGGGCTGGGGAATTCACCCCTGCTCCTCCTGCCCGCACGGTACTCGTGGACCTCCGCGAGTACCTCCGCCTGTAATTCCCAGGGGGGATCCGCCGCAAGGAGTGTGGCCGCCGCCCACGAAACCGTGCGGTATCCTCTTATCGCTCTCACCGCTATGACTCTCTGCGGTCTCCGTAGGAGGGTCTTATTCTGAGCGGTGAGAGCATTTACCCAGACTGGTGCCCCATACAGAGCCATGCTCCGGATTATTCCGGAATACAGCCGTCTGCAGGCCGAGCTAGGGCCCCCTACATTTGGCAGTAAGCTGCCGAGCGCAGCGGCTGTACTGACCAGTTTCGGGGCGAGTTTGGCGAAGTGTGCCCCGAACTGCCACCGACCGTCAAGGACCAGACCCAGATACTTCATCTGGGCCTGCACCGCGATCACCGTCCCTTGTACGGTGATGTTTGCCCCACGTGGCGGCCCTCTGCGCGGGCCATGGAAGAGGAGGGCCTCCGTCTTTGACAGGGAGACCCTCAGACCCAGTTGGCCGATCCGGTCCACCGTCAGCGTTGCGCCTACGGTGGCCAGTCGTGCCGCCTCCTCGAATGTTCGTCCCCGGGCCGTAATGAAGGTATCGTCCGCATAGCACGACACCCCCATCCCCGGGAGAACCGGCTGTCTCAGGAGCCAGTCATATCCGAGGTTCCACAGGACCGGCCCTAGTACCGATCCCTGTGGAACCCCGCAAGCGACGCAGCGACGGGCCACTCTCCCGTCCGCCCCCTCCCAGACCACCTCTCTGTCCTGGAGGTATGCCTCCAGCAGCCTCCTGAGATAAGAGGGCACACCGTGATACCGGAGTGCCTCCTTTAGTGTTTCAAATGGGAGGCTGTTAAAGGCGTTCGCCACATCGAGCGAAACACCCAGGACAACCTCCCCACTCTCCACTGCCTCTGCCGTAACGGCTTTCAGAGCCTGCAGGGCATCGATCGTGGAGCGACCCGCCCTGAACCCAAACTGAGCCTCCGACAAATTTGGGCCCATCTCCTCCAGGTGCCGGACGAGACGAGCGGCCAGTACCCTCTCGAATAGTTTGCCCGTCTCATCCAACAACACGATCGGTCTGTATGCAGAAGCCGAGTCGGGAGGTCGACCTACCTTCCGCAACAGACACAATCTCCCACATTTCCAGCTCCTCGGGAACTGTCCAGTGCGAAGGCACTGATCGAACAGCTCCCGAATTTTATTCTCGAGGAACTCCGAGGCAATGCACAGGACCCGCCCTGGAATGCCGTCGGGTCCAGGAGCCCTCTTTTTGCCTCGAAGCCGGTGCAGAGCCATGCCCAACTCGCCCCCTGTGACGAGAGGGATATCCACCACCTCCTCTAGACTTTCGGGAGGTGGCGGGTCCATCGTGGGGGGAGTATGTCCCGAGTTATCAGGGAACAATTCCCCCACAACCCTCGCTAGGAGTTCGGGCTCGAGGGTTTCCGTGACCGGAGGTCCCTGGGCGCGGAGTTTATTCCTCGCCGCTCGATAGGGCCGTCCCCATGGATCCCTATCCAAGTCCGAGAGGATCTCCTCCCTCGCCCGCGCCTTGGCCTGACTTATAGCTAACTGCAAGGCTTTCTTCGCCTGGCCATAGGCATTCCGCAGTTGCTCCTCCTCGGTGCTGGGTTCAGGTCCGCTACGCCTCCGGCAGCGTTTGTAGGCCCTGCGGGACGCGTTGCAAGCCACCCGAAGCTCAGCTATCTCCGACGACCACCAGTAAACCTGGCGGCGCTGAGGTCGTCGTCGGGCCCTCGGCATGGCCGCGTCGCAGACCTCAGTCAGCGCGCATCTCATGCAACCTAACCTAACCTAACCTAACCTAACCTAACCACACGATTTTTTCTGACATTCAGAATACTTTTTGGGCACAGGCTGCTTGACATTAATTGTGCAACTCGGCGAATCTCATCATCTGCATCCATTTTCTTACCGATCCATCGCGATTTTCACGGAAAACTTCCAAATTTTCACTTTTTGACAAAATTTTAACTTTAAAAATTCACCCCAAACGTAACCGATTGACTTTCTCGACCGCTACCAGCGCTCTAAATTTACTAAATAATTCTCCGCATCTGACGGTAAGGGTTGCGACGCTTCTGCGCGCCGCCGCCCATACTAGGGTTGTCAAAAATCGCAAACTTTGACAAAAACTTCAAATTTCAGGATTTTTTATAACCGACGCTGCGACCTTTTACCTCGCAGTCTCGTAGTACTCGCCGAGCCCGATCCGCCGACACGTCGCACGCCCGGCTGCTGCACCTGTAACAGAAAAAATTGTTAGATTTTCATTAAAATTTTCACTTTTTCCAAATTTTCCAACTCCGTATAACCGCCGTGCGCTTCGTCGCCGCGTAGGCTTGTAGGTCTCGCCGCGCCCGATCCAACGACACCTCGCACGAGGCGCTCCGACGCCGGAAAAGGCGGAAAATCGAAATCCATTTCCTTTGTTTACATCATACCGAGGTTACTTGGTGAGTGCCAATTTCATACAAAATACGATTTTTCTGACATTCAGAATACTTTTTGGGCACAGGCTGCTTGACATTAATTGTGCAACTCGGCGAATCTCATCATCTGCATCCATTTTCTTACCGATCCATCGCGATTTTCACGGAAAACTTCCAAATTTTCACTTTTTGACAAAATTTTAACTTTAAAAATTCACCCCAAACGTAACCGATTGACTTTCTCGACCGCTACCAGCGCTCTAAATTTACTAAATAATTCTCCGCATCTGACGGTAAGGGTTGCGACGCTTCTGCGCGCCGCCGCCCATACTAGGGTTGTCAAAAATCGCAAACTTTGACAAAAACTTCAAATTTCAGGATTTTTTATAACCGACGCTGCGACCTTTTACCTCGCAGTCTCGTAGTACTCGCCGAGCCCGATCCGCCGACACGTCGCACGCCCGGCTGCTGCACCTGTAACAGAAAAAATTGTTAGATTTTCATTAAAATTTTCACTTTTTCCAAATTTTCCAACTCCGTATAACCGCCGTGCGCTTCGTCGCCGCGTAGGCTTGTAGGTCTCGCCGCGCCCGATCCAACGACACCTCGCACGAGGCGCTCCGACGCCGGAAAAGGCGGAAAATCGAAATCCATTTCCTTTGTTTACATCATACCGAGGTTACTTGGTGAGTGCCAATTTCATACAAAATACGATTTTTCTGACATTCAGAATACTTTTTGGGCACAGGCTGCTTGACATTAATTGTGCAACTCGGCGAATCTCATCATCTGCATCCATTTTCTTACCGATCCATCGCGATTTTCACGGAAAACTTCCAAATTTTCACTTTTTGACAAAATTTTAACTTTAAAAATTCACCCCAAACGTAACCGATTGACTTTCTCGACCGCTACCAGCGCTCTAAATTTACTAAATAATTCTCCGCATCTGACGGTAAGGGGGTTGCGACGCTTCTGCGCGCCGCCGCCCATACTAGGGTTGTCAAAAATCGCAAACTTTGACAAAAACTTCAAATTTCAGGATTTTTTATAACCGACGCTGCGACCTTTTACCTCGCAGTCTCGTAGTACTCGCCGAGCCCGATCCGCCGACACGTCGCACGCCCGACTGCTGCACCTGTAACAGAAAAAAAAAAATTGTTAGATTTTCATTAAAATTTTCACTTTTTCCAAATTTTCCAACTCCGTATAACCGCCGTGCGCTTCGTCGCCGCGTAGGCTTGTAGGTCTCGCCGCGCCCGATCCAACGACACCTCGCACGAGGCGCTCCGACGCCGGAAAAGGCGGAAAATCGAAATCCATTTCCTTTGTTTACATCATACCGAGGTTACTTGGTGAGTGCCAATTTCATACAAAATACGATTTTTCTGACATTCAGAAAGAAGATTAGATTCGAGTTATGTTAGATTCGCTTTACGTTAGGTTAGATTCGCGTTAGGTTAGATATGGGTGAGGTCCGGGTTAGGTTTGATTTGGATTAGGTTAATTCAAGTTAGGTTTGATCAGATTCGGCTTAGGTCAGATTCGGTTTATGTTAGATATGGGGTTAGGTTTGATATGGGTTAGGTTTGTTTATGGGTTAGGTTTGATTTGGGTTAGGTTAGTTCAAGTTAGGTTTGATCAGATTCGGCTTAGGTTAGATTCGAGTTATGTTAGATTCGAGTTATGTTAGATTCGAGTTATGTTAGATTCGCTTTACGTTAAGGTTTAGGTTAGATTGGGGTTAGCCATATGGATGTATAACTGCCGTGGGCAGCGTCTCGGCGTAGGCCTCGCCGCGCCCAATCTAACGACACCTCGCACCAGACGCTCCGACGCTGAAAAAAAAAAAAATGGCAAAAATCGCCTTCCCACCCTCCCATATTAGCTTGGTTAGGTAAACATTCAGCATTTATATTAAGATAAAATTTTGCAGAGGAACTTTGGTTTTAAGCCCAATCAACAGGGTTCACTTGGCAGCACTGTGAAGCATGTATATGTCGGAGATAGCGATAAATTAGCGATAGAATTCATTATTCGACGGTCAACTGACTATCATAGTACGCGGTTAATGTGAAGTAAACCCGGTGGCGCTCGTGTCGCCGGGGGCGGAGCCGTGACGGCGTTGGCGGTGGTGTAAGGTCTGCACATCGAAAATGACGGACACTTTTGCTACCAGCCGTCGAAGGAGTCGGAGCTCCACTGAACACATCACCGACTGTGAGTGATTTGATTATTATCACCGACGCTTGGAAGAATCCGGTGAGTCGTTAGCTAATAAGAAGTTGATCATGGGATTTGAGCAAGGAGGAACTATAGACAAGGTACGGCTGAGTTTCACAGAGTGCAGGCGGGGGCCAAGTTGTATGGCACGAGGGGCGTGCACATGTTTTCTATTGAACAGAAAGCATCTCAGGTTTCATGATCATAATTGAATGTGAATATCATGTCGTTTTCCTATAGTAGCTTTCAATAATATCGCCTTTGCCCGAGCACCCTTTACCACGCGACTGGCACGCGTCCCGGTCGCTAGTAACGCCCACCCCCGACCGAACCCACCATCTCTCCGACATATAAATTTACAAACTGACTATTAATCGTAATACAAAATATTGCCTATTCAATAATCGCATCTGGACTGAGTGTAAACTCAAAATCTTTTATATTTTTGTTTTTATTTTCTTTTGTTTATTCATATATTCGTATACTATAATTTATCTGGGGGCACTGCAGTGCCCCCGCCAAGTCGAGCGAAAAGGGCACGGCCGTACTATCCTTTTCTCCAAGCCACTCATGGCTCTTTTGCCCCTCTATAACTTCCATTTGGGTAAAGCTAGAGGCCTGAATTTTCAATCGCGAAATGTAGATCACATCAAAAACATAAAATGTACAAAAATGCCAAGTCTCACATCGCAATACTTCGGCTGAAAAAAGTTATGAGATCTCACGTCAAGGCAAGTCAGTTATTTTAGTAAGTATGGAAGCACTTAATTAGCAACTTTATCGTAATTTGATTCCTAATTATTTACGTTAGCCACATCTACAGTGACTGTATTAATATTAGACGTCTTTATATCTATTACACTCTAGGCACTCTAGTATACCATGGGGGGTGGGTTCTTTTTTATTCGGATCACAGATACATAGACCAAGTGGGAGCACCCCCGCCAAGATAAGCCCGGACTTCAGGGAGACCGTGCGATATGCTCTGCACATGTTTTGCACGAAGCCTCGTTGTAGCGCGGCCAGTTGTTTCTGGGAGCAGCTGGAGCCCAGACGCTCGCCGCATATAAGACTGTGGGTTCCACGGTAGGTATGTAGATAGTTCGTATCACGTCTCGGTGGAGGCCCCAACTTGCTTTAGCAGCTCTCGATATCTGCTTGTAAATGTTTATTGCCTTTTACAAGTGTTCATTACATGTGCATTAAATGTAAGTTTTTATCTTTGGTTACACCCAGCACTTTTTCATTTGACAAGCCAATGTCGATCCCTCCCATGTGCATACATTGCCCCCGTACAAGTACCGAATCTACTTAGTGCGAGGTGGTAGAAGAGCTAGCCAGAGCAAGGAACTCGAAACATTTTTTTTTTTTTGGTCGTCATCGGTCACGTACTACCACGGTCTACCTGGAATAGTTAATAGCGGAGAATCGATTTGTAATGCATTATCGGATTACTTTTTACAGCGACTTAATCAGTTCGGTACTCTAGTACGGTCATCTAGTTTTCCAATTAACAGTTAAAAGACATGAAATGATAAAAGTCGATAGGTACAGGTCTACAGTCTACAGGTGTATACAAATTCGCGCTTTTCCTGATATAGATTAGCTTTGCATAATTTTTTTTGGATAAAAGATAATAATAGATAAATAAAGCGTTCATTTGCATGTTTGCATAATAGTTTATTCATTACTGTTACGATTATGTCAAGTTGACTATTTGTTAATTTATTTGTTTTTAACTCTTTCTCCCGTTAAGTTATCTACTCGTAACTATCTAATTATTATTATAAATGCGAAAGTTTGGATGTTTGTTTATTTATTTGTTTGTTGTTCAATCGCGGCGCAACGGCTGAACGGATTTGGATGAAATTTGGTATATACCAAATTTTAGATTGTACCCTGGATACAGTATTACAATCCCTGGATTAAGACTTAGGATACTTTTTATCCGGATAAAGTGAGTAGTTCCCGTGGGGTACAAAAAAAAAATTAAACATATCCACGATCAAGCTATTCCAATTGGCAAATTTCAAGCAGGCAAATTACATTTACAAGTTTTTAGTGCGTGATCAAGTCATGATTATCAAATTATCAAATCATCAAATATTTATATTCATCAAATCGCCCTGATTGTTACATAATTATATTATTATAGTAAGAATTCACAAACACTAGGAACAGACAGAACCCCAAACTCGATGGGGTTGCATCGTTTTATTCGTGTGTTCCTCTGGCCACCTACCGCCTCCATCATCAGACCGGCTCAAATTGCATTGTCATACGTCTACAACGGGTATGTAAAAGCGTTCAGCTCATTCGATCATCGGGTGACTGGTGAGATTTGATAACAGACAGAGATAGACACCGGGACAGGTGAAGATAAATAAACACTTGTAATTACCGACGAGCGACAAGTTAATATATACTGAACTGTTATTATCATTTTCGAACACAAACACTTCGTTGCCGGGCTAATCTACATCGGCAGGAGACTGTGTTTTCAGGGAAACGACCGAATTTAAACACATGCTGTATAGGTATCGGGCGGACCCGCGGACCGCACGTCCACCTGCGTCGTGCGAGGGAGATCAGTCGGAGCGATGCGCGCGCACACGGTCGGGCGGCGGCGGCGCTGGCGGCTCGCGCTGGCGGCGGCCGCGCTGGCGCTGGGCGCGCTCGGCCTGCTGCACGGGCGCGGCGGCGGCGCCGGTGCCCCCGCCGGTGCTCCTGTCGCGCCACCTGCCGCTGCAGTACTGGCGCGACCGCGCCGCGCACCCCGCGCAGTACGCCAACGCCTCGTGCGCGCGCCCGCCGCCTCCTTCTGGCAGCGCGTGGGCGTGGCGCGCGGCGAGCTGCTGGCGCACGCCGCGCACTGGGACGGGCGGTTCGAGGAGCCGCTCGTGCGCGTGCTGGCCTACGGGAGCTCCCCGCCGCCGCCCCGGCTGCACTGTCAACTGTGGCGAGTGTTCCGTCGGTGTCCGTGCCGTCCGCGGTGGGTCGCCGTCCGCTGACGTGCTGCTCGTGCGCAGGTACCTGCGGTCGGGCGCGCCGCGCACGGCGGAGGCGGAGGCGCGGCCGGCGGCGCGGGCGGAGCGGGCGGGGCCGGGCCTGCGGCCGTACGTGGTGACGTGCCCGGTGGGCGCGGCCCGCCCGGCGCCCGTGGCCGTGAGCCTGGCGGCGGAGCCCTGCGCCAGCCCCACCAACCTGCTCAACGTCCAGGTGATCGCGGTCCCCCTTAGCAGTAGTACGATGTTCAGGAGTTCGACCGCAAAAAGTAGCAGTTCATATCACATGACCGCATTTAAACTTCTTACGTTAAAATTCTTACGTGCGACGACACCCGACTCAATACTGTCCTCTTACCTATGTCTATGTGAGCGTGAGTCCTCTCCTTGGCGCTACGAGTGTTTGAGTTACTTTAGTAGTAAGAGACTCGAACCGATGCTCAGTGACCTTCGAAAAAATATGTTTTGAGATCGACCACCTACCTAGATACTATATATTTTATTTTTATTTACGTTAAGGAAAACCAACAGCCATTTCACGACTGAAAGAAGACAGTGAAATTTCACAAAACCAGTTCGATTTTATGCCTGGTCGGGGAACAATGGATGCCGTTTTCGTATTCCGCCAAATATGCGAGAAGTACAGAAGTATACACAAAAACTTGCACAAGGTTTTCGTTAACCTCGAAAAGGCATATGAGCGAGTACCACGTGAGGTTTTGTGGTGGGCCCTTAAGAAGAACGGTGTGCCTGGAAAATATGTGCAGTTGATTCGAGCAATGTACAGTCGATGCAGTACCCAAGTTCGGCTCACAGCTGGCACTATTGCCGAAAATGGTCTGGAGGTCCAGAGCAGATTGTAGGAATGGCGACAAAGACTGGAGAGTTTTAGCTTGAAAGTGAGCAGAAGTAAAACGGAATACATGTTTTGCGACTTCGGCGATACCTCCACTGTTGTATCCATAACTCTTGTTGGAAAATACTTACCAAACTGCGCTAACTTCCGGTACCTCGGATCACTCGTACAAGGGGATGGTGAAATCGACCTGCGGAACAACGCGAGTTGGATGAAATGGCGACAGGTCATCGGAACAATATTTGACTCACGGATGCCCCTCAGATTAAAGCGCAAAATTTATAAATCCGTAATAAGACCTGTCTGAATGTATGGATCGGAGTGATCGGAGGGCTATGTGTACGAAACGCACATAAAGTGACGTCACGGCGTTGCTAAACGCACAAGTGACGTCACGGCGTTGCTATACATTGTACCTATAGGAGTAATGCAATACAAGCAGTTGTGCGTCCCCCACCGTCCGGTTAACATGGCTAGCTTTAACGAACCTATTTTATATCACACTGAAGTGGAAATACAGTCTTTTAATATATTTAATTACATGTTTCATTGTGCCGCCTACACCATGAAGAAGACAGATGAAAAAAAATGCACGCAGCAGAGATGAGAATGTTTGGATGGATGAGTGGAGTGACAAGGATGGATGAAATAAGGATGGAGTAGGTATGTAAGAGGGAGTTTAAAAGTGGCACCTGTGACAGAAAAGTTGAAACGAAGCCGTTTGGCTTGAAGAAGATGAGAATGAAACGCATGTTACTAAGACAGTGATGAATAATATGGATGTCGATGTTTGGAAAGGAAGAGGAAGACCACAGAAAAAAGATTGTGTATAGGGTGATATGAACGAAAAGAGCGTGAATGAGGAGGTAACGGCTGATAGCTTTTAACATACGGATAACTGTAATTGGCCATTATTGTATGGCCATAGTTTTAGACACATGTATTGTAATACGTTACTTTTGTAATAAGCTGTTGTTATCCTGAATAAATAAATAAATAAATTATAGAGGAAATTGGAAGAAAA
Organism: Oegoconia quadripuncta; assembly: GCA_949316235.1. NCBI lineage: Eukaryota > Metazoa > Arthropoda > Insecta > Lepidoptera > Autostichidae > Oegoconia > Oegoconia quadripuncta. The sequence continues at coordinate 81,005 of CASGFV010000004.1, forward strand.
TGACGTACTGTGCCGACCCCATATACAAGTTATATTTTTGTATTTGTTGGTTTGTTACCTCTTCACGCTTAAACGGCTGACTGGATTTTGATGAAATTTCTTGGTAGATAGATTAGGACCCAGATTAACAAATTGGTCAAATTTTGTGCTGAACCGATTTTGATGAAATATTCCATGCCAGCGAAGTCGCGGGCAATGGCTTCTTCTTCAATTTAAGAGCTATGCTCTTGTCGGTGGAGTAACGACCATGTCTCTCTACTTTCCGCCCTCGTTTTAACCTCTTGGTACGACACGACATTCACCTTCTCTTTCACTTGGTCAAAGTAATTACGCCTAGGTCTTCCCCTTCCTCTCTTTCCTTCAATCTTTCCCTCAATTATGTTCTTAAATGGCTAGTTATTAAATATAGGACCGCCTCGTAAGATAAGATCGTTTTTACAATACCTGAAACAAATGTTATATTGTAGGAAGACTTCGGGAGATTTTAACAGAAAACCATTAATTACTCAGTAACGATAAATTAATTCGTGATAAATAACGCATTGTCTTATATTTACAACTTATTCTAACTTACGTTACTACACTTAGCCTAATACACACATACATATTTATTGTCGTTGAAGTGACCCGCTTACCATTTCCTTTTGCGAGGGTTTGGTAAATTTATAATATTATTCCAAATCACAATACTACACAAATCTAAGCGTTTCAGACGCATGAACTTACTTCCAATTCATTGTTCCATACCGCCAGGGTGCTCCGCGCGAAAATTTTATTCCGCGAGGCGAGAGTGAGGTCGGAGGCGCGTGGGACGAGGCGGCCGCGGTGGGTCGGGCGGGGGGCGAGGTGAGGAGCAAGGCGGGGAGCGAGGCGGGGGGCGAGGCGGGGGGTGGCGAGCCGTTGTCGGTGTGCGCGTGCGTGCTGGTGTCGCGCGCGCACCAGGCGGCCGCGGCGCCGCGCCTCGCCGAGTGGCTGCTCATGCTGCGTCGCTTCGAGGTGGACCACGTCTACGTCTACCTGGAATACGTGAGTACCTATAACGACTTGATAAAGCTCGGAGGAAATCGCTGGATGCAGGCCGCTCCAACCGGTCACTGTGGAATTCTATTGAGGAGCCCTGTGATCAGCAGTGGACGCCCTGTGACTGATATGTTGAGACTCTGACGATCTCTCACCATTGACCAACCGTCTAAACTCGATTACACAAGTATGATATTGTAAAAATCGGTAAACTTAATATTTGTGGGGAGAAGGGACCCGAGCAAAATGTGTGAAAAAAAAGGGTATGAATGAAGAAAATATGGCCGCGGACGAGCACTACAACCATTCAGATAGACTGGAGGAACTTTAACCCGGTCTCTACCTACTCGGAAAATTAACTTTCTGATTTTGGTACGTTGTATTTCATTCCACAAGTGACACTTGTGGAATGAAATACCAACCAACCTTTTGCTATTAAAAAGTTAGCCGGACGTTTTTTTTTTATGCACGATAGGTTCGTACTTGACCTCAATCACACCTGAAGTTAAGTGAAGATGAGGTCGAAGGTGGAAGCGTACTGACCCGGAAACCCCAACACATTTGGGGGACTGGCTATCTTATCTCTGACAACCGGAACACAACAATGCTATTAACATTGCTGCATGGCGGCAGATTTAGATAAGATGGTGGTAGCTATGCGGACATTTAAAATGCCCTACCACCAGCCAAACCGAGTACTTAAACATGTACCCTGCTGGGGATCGAACCCGCGACCTCCGAATCGTAAACCCAATTTTGTTTACATTGAGCAGGAGTCACGGAACGACGGACGTTGGTATCACCCCACATTTTCTAAAATTCTTTGCCAGTTTTATGCAAGACATGCAGCGGTATGTAGAATATAGTGGCTAAAGAGCCATATACTGCTATCACAGTCATCATAACATAACCGCCGCGTCGCCGCCGACCCGCTACTTATACTGACCCTTACACTTACAGACTGAATGCAGCTCAAGATATTCGCGTCCAATCGTCAGATATTAAGCCTAATTTTAATGCTATTATAAATATATAAAAAAGTTACATTAACAGTACAAAACAAAGAATAACTTACATAGGTATGTAGACACTGATGCCTGAAATAATTAATGTTTATTTGTATGATATGAAGGTATTCCTGTTTCATATACATATATGTACATAATATGCCCACGCCTGTTTCCCGTTGCGGTGGGCAGAGACTTGATTTTCACCTGCAACGATCCTGACATCCTACTTTTGCTTCTTCCACTCTCACACACACACACAAAGAAAAATGCAATTTTTTAAACATAGTATTAACTACCTCGCACATACGATTGTTGAAGATGGTTTACATAAAAACAAGGACAAAATTAAGGCGTATTGAATACGGAAATATCAAATAATATAAACGAACTAAGAACCTTTCTCGGAATGGAAAACTACTACAATAAATTTATACCGAACCTTGCTTCCATAACAAGTCCCCTAAATTAACTACAGAGAAAGATTTTAAAACGAATTCAATAATATAAAGAAAGAAATAGTAAGTGATAGAGTTCTCATTCATTTTGACCGAAGTAAACCACTGATTCTAGCCACTGACGCCTCACCAACAGGGCTAGGAGCGGTTAAGTCTCACTAAACAGATGGCTCGGAGAGACCAATTGCATTTACTTCAAGATCGCTTTCAGCAAGCGAAAAGAAATACAGTCAAATTGACAAAGAGGCTACAGCAATCTATTGGAGCATATTTTTTTTTTCACTATTGTTATGGTCGGAAATTTACATTAGTAACTCAAGTCTACCCCTGTACGTTTCTCAAGAAACTTCCTACCACGTACGACCACCCTGTGGAACAGCACTTAGCACAATTAGATTATTACACTACGCACATTTTTTATCAGGATTCAACTACGACATGGTATATAGAGCTTCTGCAAAACATTCAAACGCCGATTATCTATCAAGATTTCCAGTAGAAATAGCAAAAGAAATGCTCATCATTTTTTATTTCATCATCTATTTATTGCATCATTGGAGCACTTGGACACGTCAACATTGGTAAATGGGAGAACAGGTTATAATTACAGCATGTAGACAAATTAATTATACAAAATAAGAAATAGTAACTGCTGTTAAGGGGCATTGTCGATTAACTTAAACTAGTCAGCTGCTGTAGAGAGGCTGTCAACTTGCTTATTAATCCTTATAAACGAATTAGCTGCTGTAAAGGGGCATTTACTCTATGGGGGGGGTCTTTACAATAAATTATCCAATGTCAAACTTTAAAATAAATTGTAATAGTCAAAATGAAGTGAGATCGAAATGTTTATTTGGGTCAGGCATTGTTATCATTTAAATAGTCATGAATTTTATAATAGGCTTTACCAATGAGGGTACTCTTAATTTTATTTTTAAATTTTAGTTCTGTAAGTTCAAGTATATTACTAGAAATTTTACTATAAAATCGTACACAATTTCCCAAATATGATTTGTTACATTTTTGCGTCGAAGCAATGGAGTGGACAGTTTATTTATGTTGCAGGTGTTAAATGAATGTAAGTCACTATTCCTAAAGTACTGGCGAATATTTTTAACGAAACGAAATGAAACGTTAATAGATCAACACTGTGCATTCCAACTACAACAGATTAACGTCCTGGAAGTCCGTCCAGAAGTTATACATAGATAGCTAACGAAACGAGAAAAGACAATGAACTAAGAATCTTACTAGAAGCACTACAAGCTCACTCGTTACGACAATACGGTTACAATGACAATGAATTTACGCTTCAAGATAACTGCATACTGATAGGAATACGTGTAGTAATCCCACAGAACTTACGCACTTGTGTGCTTGATGAACTTCACGTTGGACACGTTGGCATTCTCAAAATGAAATTGCTTCCAGTGTGCTGGAAAAACATAAATAAATACATCGAAAAACAAAGTTATATCTTGCAGAGCGCGTAGATTAGAACAGAATGAGCTCCCAAACTCATCTCTACACCATCGGTTAGTTAATACCTAAATAAAGAAAGGTAAGACCGCGGGTATAGTTACATATTATTTTAGGCTGCTGCCCCACCCTGAGCCTGTGGCTGACTACGCCCATGCGGCGTAGGACTTAGTAACTTATTAGTAATCTGTGGTAGGACTATCGTATACTGGCCACCTATACTCGGTACTCTTCCCGCTGACGGTTGGTGAAGTCTGTCTTCATATTTTCAAATCTCTTGAAATATATTTATTATTCTAATAAAATGTGTATTTAATGGGCTTGCTTTCTCTCAATAGATTACCTGGAGTCATGGTATCATGGACTGAATTTTTTGATTTGGTTAATCCCTGGAATTAGCACCAACGATCGATCAAATATCATCGACCAACGTGGTAAAGGTTGTTGATTGTGATTCATAATACTGTTTCCAACATTAGATCCTGGTGGGACAGATTAACTGCCTGTTGGTTCAAGTTTTAACGTATCACTATTTGCCTCAATCCGATCGGATAAGAAAGAAATGACTAGCTGAAATGGAACCCCACGTATTCCGTAGTGTTTCATCTTCGCTGAAATAAACTGATGATCGATGGCGCGCGGCAGGTCGAAAAACCCAGCAGCCACATGGTAACCATCTTCCATATGATCCAATATACCTTACAATATATCCAATGCACCTACAGTGGCTCTATCTGGTTACATAGAGAGTCATTCCTACACAAAAAACTGCTCATTCGATTACCTAAACCCAAATAATTTTCAAGCCTTTAGGAAATTTTGCCACGATTACTATTGGCATTATTATTCGCGGTAGCCTTTGCTTCCTGAACATTAACACTCACTGCGTTGTGGCGCTGTCCGCGGTATATCAAAATAGGGTGTTTAGTTATACTCCCATTTGCCGGGGGGGGGACTGTTTTCCTACTTCACACCTTTAACTAATTAGTCTGGGGCCCAAGGAAGCAATGAAACACGTAGGGCTCCGCCTACCTTCAGTAGGAGCCGTGCAGAGTACCACTGCTGATCCTGGCTTACAGGAGTTGCAGTGGGAGAAGTGTGGAGGCGGGTTATAACCAAATATTCGAGATCGCAGGAATCAGGACATATGCCTGTAACTTTTATGTTCCTTCCTACTCTCTTTACCCTTATACATATATGGGAATATTTTTAATAAACTGGGGTTGTTGGATGGGTGACCTAGTGGCATTTTAATACGAGTGCTTCCGTGCTTCTACTCCCTCGCTCCCGGTTGTTTTCAAATGAAGGCAGGCGTTAAGCCAAGTCGGTGGCCTACAGGGGTGGCTTAAAATCACTGACTGTCAGGTGACAACTAGTCTGACACAAATCCACCACTTTGCACTGGGCCCACGTGGTGGATTACGTACCACACCCTCTCTCAGTGAGAGTAGGCTTTGTCCCAACAGTAGGGACGTGTAAGGATGTTGATGAATGAATTAGGCTATCATCCATTACAGGCCGCGAAGTTAAATAGGACACTTAAGATTCAAATTCAAAAGGCAATCGATGCAGGACTATGTTAGGTCTGAGCGGCGTATCACAACGGATAGCATGCCGTAGCACGGCAAGGCAATCACCACTGCTCGATCCCTTGTTAGTCTCCTCTTTACGTCGGTTGGCCGTGGAGATTGAATTTTCAATGAACTCTTTTCTTGTCCTCGTAAGAAGCCCACATTGATCGGTCGGCAGGTTCACCCGAGGGTGATGAGTGTGCTGGAGCACTTCATGGCGAGTGGGTATGTGGACGTGACGTACGTGCGGCCACCGCCGCACGGGCCGGCGCACTCGGCGCTGACGCCGGCGCTGCGCGAGCTGGCCGAGTCCAGCCGCACGCTGCTGCCCTACAACGACTGCCTCTACCGTGCCGTGGCCCGCCACTTCCGTTGGTTCGCCACCGTTCACTTGGAGGAGATGATCGTGCCGCTCATGTGAGTAACCGAAGCCATACATTACGACTAGGTACTGCGAGCCCCAGTGTAGATGGTATTTAGTTTGTTACTGATTTATATGTTGTACTCGTTGTTTTGTACCATAGGTAAGGCATATGATGCAAAGACTGTGGCTGATTTCACATTCACAACTATGATGTGCTATTATGATTGTCCATCGACCCGGTCCATACGCAGTAAATAGTCTTACCAATTTAATGAACACTGTGGAGAGAAAATCAAGAAATCTTATAAAATAATAAACATAAAGGTATCCTGCTTAGTATTTAACTTTTATTTTTATTACTTGTATAGAATCAACAGCAACATTTTAAAAGCATACAATAACTTGGTACTGAACTTATGCCATTTGCAGATTCTTACTTTGTTACCAGTTATAATTGGTTTTTGAGTGGAAAGACGTAGTAAGTACGGTCTACCTACTCCGATCTATGATTATTTTAAAATCATTGGTAATGTGTGTGAGTTCTTAGAGGACTAATTTAATTTGATTGCTTGAACAATGAAGCGGACTGTATGGAGAGTTCAATGTGGTGATGATGGAAGGCACGTCGAATCATCACTAAACCCAGAAAGTAGATCATGCTTCTCTCACCTTGAGTCTACAGCCAGCCAGGATAGGAAGACTATAGTTGGTACACGAGTCACGTCACACAAAAGGGTTCTGATGTAAATTCCACCTTCCTTCAATTCACTTCAGTTTGTTAAAATAGCACAGGGTAGCTAGAACGTCTAGCCAGAAGACGAAGCCTGAGCAGGTGAAACGTTCAGCTGCAATGGAAGCTTCTCGATAGTTGACGATAGCGAAACGTTCGCAATGTCCGACGAGTGCTGGTCGACTGGTCGACTGTACCACTACCTCATACAGCTGTTATATCTAAATAATAAATATGTTTTTTATAGAGAGGATTCTAGATCCTGAGAACCATATTCGAGAATAAGATCCAAGTTAAAGTATTGAAGAGATGAATATAGGTCTTTCATTTAAAACATTTGCCTATATGTTAATCCAGGTCCTAATCTGTCTACCCACCAAATTTCACCCAAATCCGTCCAGCCATATAGGCGTGAAGAGGTAACAAACATACATACATACATACGGACATACACACACACACAAATTTTCGCATTTATTATATTAGTTGGGATAGTTGGGATTGCAGTAACTCTATTTAGAAATTGCCCATTTAAAGTGTAATCATTAATAATTACACTTTAAATGGGCAATTTCTAAATTTCATTTCGTTATATTTAATTCTAGTTTATTGAGTTTAACTTTAGAATCTTATGAGGTCCTCCTGGAGAAGCTGGCTATCATGTATATAAGTGATTTTCTTGAATATTTTCATGTCATCAGCGAAAAGCTGAAACTTCGAATTAAGAAAACACGAACTGATATTATTAAAAAGGTAAGAAATAGAAGTAGCCCCAGCAGAGACAATGGACAGCGACGATGACATGAATCCATTAACTGCTACGGCTTGAGTCCGATTGGTTACACAGGAACAAAACCGTCGGTATAAATTTCCGTGACTTCCGGCCGAATACACCTTTCTTTAAAAGGATGAGGTGGTAAATTTTGTATGATAGATAAACTAAGACACAAAAGAGGAACGATATTATATTATGTAAAGAAATCCAAATGATCCATTTATTTTGTGGAGTTTGCTACATGTTCAGTTTGGAGGCTAGGCGCCCCATATTGCACGCACAACGCTTAGGTATACAAGGAACGAGAAGCGTGGCGAGGGAGAAACGATTATGTTTTTTTTATGCACGACGGGTTCGTACTTGACCTAAATCACACCTGATGTTAAGTGAAGATGAGGTTGAAGGTGGAAGCGTACTGACCCGGAAACCCCAACACATTTGGGGGACTGGCTATCTTATCTCTGACAACCGGAACACAACAATGCTATTAACATTGCTGCTTGGCGGCAGATTTAGATAAGATAGTGGTAGCTAGCCAGGCGGACATTTAAAATGCCCTACCACCAAGCAACCAAATATGTAAAGCAGTCTCTGCATATGAGAATGAGGATTCCAGCTACATGTGATATTGGAATGCTCACTTAAAATATTGAGTAACTCTTAAAGTATAGTGGCACAAATTTTTTGCCTTTCCCGTGCCAGCCTCTCCCGGGTCGCGTCCGAAGACTACATTGTCCCGGATGTAGCGAGCGTTGCCCCCCCGACGTCGCTTCCTGCGAGCAGAATCGGCTCTCTCCCGATCCCGCTCTGCGGCCTCCTTCTGAAGCATGACTGCTTCGCAGAAGGAGGCCGCTGCCCTCCAACACACCTCGCTCGTCAGCATAGCCCCGACTAATGCTGGCGGAGACAGATCTCGTCCGATCCGATCGACCAGGACCAGGTATGCTGAGCGGAATCCTGGTCGGACGCGCAGTGGTGGCATCGTGCCGTCTCCTTCCGTCCGATTCGACTCAGATACTCACCGAAGCCCTCTATACTCACAGGTGCCCAGTGAGTGTCTGAGTCATCCTGTTGGTGACGCAACCTTTCCTCCCCATCCATGCTTCGAAGTTCGGCAGAACGGCTCCGACGGCGCGTTGGCGGGCCCAGCCTTGTGTCACAAGGCGCTGCGTTTTGCCGTAGCATTTCGAGCGCTCGGTCCGGCGCTACCCCCTCGGCATTTACAGATGTCATAGCTGAAGTCTCGGGACTTATATAGGATAGGTGTCGTGGACTAGTTAATATTTATTAGTACTGCACTGCTATTTGTAAGTTGCAGCTTTTGACCTGCTGGCGTGTTGGTAGTGGATTCATTAGAGAGTGGTCTGTCCAGGGACGGGTCGTGGACGCGGCTGGCGGCGCGCGAGGAAGAGGCGGCCGAGCTCGCGGGGCTGGCGGCGCCGGACGCGCTGCAGTTCGCGGAGTACTCGTTCATGCGCCGCGATCGGCTCCCGTGCGACGCCGCCTACACGCCCATGCTGGCCTGCGTGTGGCGCACGCGCGACTCCGTCACTAGAGGTGAAGCTCCTCGAAGCGAGATTATTTACTATAAGGAGTTATTCTCGTTCGTCACACTCTTTCCGCAGGCTGACCCGAAACTCTACCTCATTACCAATTTTCTCGGAGCGACTACTTTTTAGAAAGTAAAGCGACACGGCGGCGCCGGCGTCACAGGTGGAGTAGTGCGGACCCTCGAACTCGACCGCAGGAGCGAAGCGATCAGAACTAGTTCTCGGAAGAGGTTCATGTCCTGCAATGTCCTAGAGGCCGTCGACGTGGATATCACCCCCGAATGAGATTTCCCTAAACATGACATAAATATTCGTATTCCGTAGAGTCGGAGCGAGGGACGCTGCACAACAGCCGGTCGGTGGTAGTGCTGGGCGCACGCGGACCGGCGCTGTGCGAGCGGGGCGGCGGTGGCGGCGGCGGTGGCGGCGGCGGGGGCGGGAGCGGGAGCGGGAGCGGGGAGGGGGAGCGGTGTGCGGTGCGGCGCGCGGGGGACGGGGCGGCGCGCCTGCACGCGTACGGGGAACAGTGCGGCGCGGGGAGAGGCGCGGGGGCGGAGACGCTCTGCCAAAATCTCGTGCGCGATACCGCGCTACAGCGCTGGCGGCACGGTATCGCCGAGGAGGTGGACGGCATCCTGCAACAATATCGGGCCCAATGATCTTTCATTGTCTACACGTTTTATATGGTACTCCACTTCTGTTTACGATCAACTTTCCAATAGGAACCAATAGTCGAATTCAGCAGAAATTGTTGGACTTCCATCCTAAAATAGTTTCAGAATAGTTTACTTTGTATGGGTTATCAATCAATCAATCAAATACTCTTATTGCACAATTAACAAAAGCTACATGAAGAATACAGCGTACATCATAAATCGCACAAAAGGGTTGTCGAACATTTTTTGATCATATTCGGCTATTTTTCCTAGTGGAAAATGGTTCGTAACCAGGATTTTTTTTCGGGGATACCCCGACTAATCCTTTGTTATTTAAATACATTTACTTCCCAGAAATACTACAGGAGTTTCAGTTATTTATTACTTAATCCGTTTAATAAAAACAAATATTACTTCATTTGATAGTTTTATCTGCAATATAGCTTATACAACCGCCAGGTAACACTAGCGCAGGTCATCACAATACAAGTATTGTACCTACAATACTTGTATTGTGATGACCTGCGTATAATAGTAGATTGTTAACCAAGGGCTGTATGACATCAATTGCATACGAGGTTTTTGGCTAATTAGCCCGAGTATGCAATTGAAAGAAAGAAAGAAAGAAAGAAAGAAAAATTTATTTAAACCCATCTCATGACACAAACAATCAGGTACAAATATTACACAGTCGAGACACATACAAAAAATAACATTCTGTTTGCCATCTAATTGTCGGTGTCGCAAGGTGGAGTCAAAAAGGTCTCCAACTCAGCATAGGTTGTAGCCGTTCACTACAACGCTGGTTTTCAGTGGAGCCTCCAAATGACGCACGGACACTGGTCAACAAATGTACATACAAATAACAATTGCAATTAATAGGAGTAATCAGCAAGATGCGATGAGAGGATACATACGTGTATACATCTCTTTCTCTCAATAATAAAATGATCTCCTTAACAACAAATACACCCTATTATATAAACAAACCTACTTGTTATAGAAACAGTATTATGAGTAAATAATGAGTAAATAAAATAATAATAATATACACATAACATACAAACATAACCTATTGTAATTTCCGGCAGTCAACGTGAGAAAGACACTAGCTTTACATGGTCAATATCGTCATTCATTCATTAGACAGAGAAAACTCGCTCCATAGACAAAGAAAACCGTCATGAAATTCACAACCCACCTATCCGAGTCATTAGTAAACTTTGCTGTCAGTTGTGTGCTCCGCTAGGTGTAATAATGTTCTGTGGTTGTGTGCCTCATAAGAAAAATGGAGGAATTACAATTGTTACCAATAAATTAAAAAATAAATAAATAGCAGAGTATATATGTATATAAAATTAAAATTAATTATAGATAAGAAAAGATAAGGTCAAGTCATCAATTAATAACAAACACCGAATGGAATAGATGTTTTGTGGCAGTACCTAGGTCGACGAAAACATGGGACAATTACATAAGGTGGCTGGTTTACTGTTAGGTGTCACCAACTGAACCATCTGCTAGGTGTTAAATACATCACGAAGAAGGTATGTATTTCGGTTACTTTTTTGCACTCTCAGTAAGTAATCCCTTAGCTTCAATTTAAAATTTCTAACATTTTCCAGGTTACGAATTGGAGGTGGCAGGTTATTCCAACACTTGGTCGCTGTATAACGAAAACTTCCTCTAAAGGCATGTGTCCTGTAACAAGGCAATATTAGCTTGTTTTCTGCAGCTCTTATCCGGTGACAAATGTGATCGTGTAGCCACTTTAACTTGCTGTACAGGTAGGACGGTTGATGAGATTTTACAATATTGAATAACAGCGAAGCAAGATGAAGTTCTCTACGAGGGGCCATTTTCAGAAGATTTGCCTCATTCAAGAAAGGGGTGACGTGGGCTCGTGGCGGAACATTAAAACAGAAACGCACACATGCATTTTGTACGCGTTGAATGAGTCTTACGGTGCGCGCTAATAGTCTAGGGCCGTATACCACATCAGCATAATTAAATTTAGACAAAACTAGGGTCTCACACAACCGCAGGCGTAAATCAACTTTCAAATAATCACGTACTTGGTATAGCACTTTTAACCTGTAGAAACAATTTCGTACGGTCTCGAGTATGTGATTTTCAAATTTTAATTCACCATCCATCTGTATACCCAGATTTCGTGCCTCTAATACTCGCTCTATCTGCTGCCCATGTATGTGTATCAGTGGCTTTTGGTTTGCAATTTTCTGTATTTGGTGTTTTGTACCTAGTATAATTAATTTTGATTTTTTGGGATTTAACACCAATGTATTTGCATCTGCCCAAGCAGCTATATGATGCAGGTCGTCATTCAGGTCAGACACTGCGCTGTTGACATCATTTGGATTACATTTAATATAGACCTGAACGTCGTCCGCATACATATGAAATAGGCAATTCTTAATGTGAGATTTTATGTCTGCACTATATAATATAAATAATACTGGGCCTAGTATTGAGCCCTGCGGAACTCCCCTCGTAACTTTTTGTGGCTGAGAAGACAAACATGAACCATCCTTTCCTTGCAACGTTACAGTTTGTGACCTATTTTGCAAGTAGCTTGCGAACCATTTTATGGAATTATGTTCAAATCCATAAAAAGCGAGCTTAGATAACAGTAGCGTTGTGTTAATGGTGTCAAAAGCGCGAGAAAAATCGAGCAGAGTACCCTCACCGGAGTCCTGTGCAGAAAGAACATTATCAATGACATCGAGTAGTGCAGTGGAAGTGCTACGACCTTTCCTAAAACCTGATTGTTCCTGAGGTAGTAAGTCGTACGTCTCTATGTATGCCATTAATTGGTTACAGACAATTCTCTCCAAAACCTTAGACAAGCATGGAAGTATGCTGATAGGTCGAAGATCCTTCATATCAGAGGGACTTGTGGTTTTAGGAATAGGCCTGATTTTAGCAACTCTCCATGTAGCAGGAAAAGTTCCAGATTCAATGGAGGCATTCATGATTGCTGCAATAATACCTAAGGTTCGAGGTAGCGTTAGGTTGATCATTTCTAATGTGATACGATCAGCCCCAACTGCATTTGATTTGAGGGACTTAATAATTTTATGAACCTCACAGTCACTAACCGGCTTAAGCCTGAAAGATGATGAGCCAAAACGGTGATATTCATAGAAAGTTAAAGTCGTTATAGGCACCTCACTCTTTCCGGGCAAGTTTAGAAAATGCTTATTGATAGCATCTGGGTCATTGAACTGTGGAGGCAGCTCCTGTTCTTTAGTGGAGGGGAATAAGTTATTTTTAATGTTTTTCCAAAGTATTTTGGGGTTATTTATATTACAGTTGATGTTATTATTGAAGTAAGCTCGTTTTTCATTGTAGAGTGCCACATTTACAATACCTTTTAATTCCCTATAATATGTCTTATGTGTATCCAACTTTGTATTACGATATCTGCTATATGCTTTATTGCGAAGTTCAATCATTTGCATAATGGTGTGCGTAATCCACGGATACTTGTGGTCTCTTAGATAAATCGTTTTTGATGGGGCATGTAAATCAAATAAAAGTAGAATAAATGAGTTGAAAGTTTCCGTCATAAGATCAACATCACTGCAGGACAAACAATATTCCCAATCAATAAATTCCAGGTCCATTTTAAAAGAGTCAATATCAATATCCTGCAAGGGCCTGTAGGTGATCCATCTGGGAGGTTGTTTTTCTTTTTTGATATTTAATAAGCACACCAAAAACGAGTGGTGGTTTAGGTCAGGTATGTAGTCAACGCATAAGCTGGATACACTTACGTCAGTACAAATAAGGTCTATCATTGTCCCACTATGGTCTGTGAAGTGAGTAGGTTGGTCCACGATTTGGGTCAAGTTTGCATAGCCTAGAAAGTCTTGCAATTTTCTGTAATGAGCATGATCTTTATTTAGCATATCAATGTTGAAATCCCCTAACAAAACAACACGATCATATTTCCCAAGAGAGTACAAACTGTCAGTTAGAGCATCAAGAAAAATATCAACTCCGACCCAATTAGGTCTGTAAGCAGTGCCAATCAATAATTTGACTCCATTTACATGGAGACTAAGCCACATTTGTTCCACGGGTGGGGCGATAGGATGAGTGCAGATACGTGCACCGACACCGCGCTTTATGTAAAACCCTACACCTCCCCCGCGGGCTCGCCAGCCGGGTGCGCGTGGCACGTGCTTTAACCGATAGCCGGGTACGCTGGGTGCACGACCCACTTCATTTTCTCCCGAGCCCAGCCAAGTTTCATTCAGACCCATTATGTCCACACCATGACGTTCCATAGCTATTATGAACTCATCGTGTTTTGAGCCGAGTGAACCTGCATTTAAGAAGCCAATTGAAAGTTTAGTTTTACGATTAGCCATTTTTATATATGATTGCATAGAATACAAAAATACTAAGGTTTTGTGATAATAGTAGCGGCTTAGAGTATATAATATAATAAATGAATACTCGAGCAAAACATAATATTACAATATAAAGGAGGCGCTCGGAATGTTCATGATATAATATACATAAAAATAAATAGCACATACAACCATAACTACAATATAAACTTATAAAAATGCAAGCGGTATCTGGAAAGAGACTATTAAAGACAAAATATGTCATTATACAATTGTGACCATTTTCCCCCACTCTGCCACACCGACCACAGGATTGTGGCAACCAATAATAAAAAATAAGTAAAACTTGAGCAAACACATATAAAAAACTCTTAATTAAAAGTAAAGAAAAAATGAAGTAAAAAGTAAACAATGGAACAATAAGTTTGTTTAAATTTAACTCTGACCAAAAGAGTATGTACAAAGTGAGGAACAGAGTCGAACCACACACTATATAAAAATTCTTGCAATGTCCGCCTCACTACGCACTCGATGAGCAGCTGACCCCGACGCCTGCCGGGCATATATGCGGCCCTCTCTAGTCCAGGCGTACTTCCACCCTAGGCGACCACATCCCTCTCGGGTCCTGTTGAACAGAATGCGGTTCAGCCGGGTCAGGCGCTCGTTCACATAGAACCTAGTTGGGGGGCCCGGCAGGTCGAAGCCAGTGGTGTCAGCACCACGGTGCACCCTCGCCGCGTGCAGCATGTCATCGCGCGTGACCCGTCGCGTCAAGCGCACAGCCAGTATCCGCGGTCTCCCCGCGCCCGCCTCACCGCCCCCGCCCCCCGCACTGTCCCGCCCGCGCTGAGCCGGCGGCGCGCCTATACGCTGAGCACTGACAATATCACGCTCCTCCATACCTACACCCAACTTCTTCGCGACCAGGAGGACGACGTGGGTGGGGTTCTCACCCTTATCCTCTGAAACCCCACTGATTTGTAAATCATTTAGTAAAAGCTCCTGGTCGCGGTCATTCAATTCGGATCTGAGCTGCTCGATTGTGCCCAGCAATTCGCCGTGTTCCTTCGCAGTTCCCGCCTGAGACACCTGGCTTTCGAGCGAGGACATTCTATCCTCTACTTTATCGACTCTTTGGCTGAGTTCCAGAAAGGCAGCAGTAAACCTAGCAAGCTCTCCCCGAAGTCCCACCATCTCCTGTCTCATGGTAGCCATCTCGTCGCGGAACAACCTAAGCTCGCCGGATAGAACGGTGTCATCAGGTCCCCCTATTGAACCAACACCTCTAACAGGGGTATCAGTGTTGTCCCCCCGGGGCACCACAGGCTTGCAATCAGGACACAGCCACGCAGCTATCAAACGTGGGGGCGCATCCATAGGGACTTTGACGCAGGCTCGATGGTACGCACCCGAACATTTCCCACATTTAATTCCTCCTGTATCTGCCGCCGACAGATACCTGCCACAGCCCGAACATTTTTGCTTGTTAGACATTTCCGCCAAATATAATTAGATGTCGCTGTTTTAAAAAATCAATGTAGATCCACACACTATTAACTGAGTGGCGCTATGCACGCAGTAATGCTAGTTTGACAGAGATGGCGTTGTTCGCAGTATTTATTAAATCTAGTTCAAGACTAGAGGCTAAAATCATCCCAAATACACCAAATCTACGCACACTATTTTTCTACAGGTTCATATCACCATTCCAAGCTGACTAACACTTATACTTGAGCATTTTTAAGTAATTCTCACTAAACGAGGGTAAACAACGCAAACATTTACATCAGATGATTTTGTTTTAGTCTTATAAGATGTTAATATTGCTTAAAACTTCTTGCCAACACTGTATAGTATAAGTTGCACTGTACTGTATATTTTAAATAAAAATGTTGTGATCAAGATTCAACTTATTATTTTTAAAATGACAAAAAGATACTATTACGTAGTTGCTGACTCAACGTCCGTGACGTCAATATCACTTGATGCTTACACCCGAGATAAACACTCTGCTTTACATATCGATTGTGAGGTAAGTAAAAACAAGTTGTAGCTTCTTAGATAATTCATTAAAATATGATATAAAAACACTTTCAGAAAGAGATTTAACTTTTTTTTCTGACCGCCACTTCATACATTCGTCGTACGCCTTTACATATCTTTCTTTCGAGTTCGGCGGTAATAGATTTTCTAAAACTGTTTTTGCTTGTTCTTTTATAAAATCGTCGTTATAAATTCGTCACTTGACATTTTTCAAAACTTTTGAGAAAGAACTCCAAAACACGAAAAATTTACTTTCGCGCCTAGCTAGTCGGCTGCCTTTTTTACTGTTCACGATTTTATGGCACACAAGCGCGTCAAATCGTGCTGGCCAGTTTGATTTTTAAATCGATTTCAACTAATGAAATGAAATGAAATGAAATGAAATGAAATGAAATGAAATGAAATGAAATGAAATGAAATGAAATATTTATTCACTAGAATATGGTCAAACAATTGATCTTTAAATATAATATAGCGCGTTCGCATATTCTGCCAATTATGGCGTGCAAATATCATTGTCTTAATTATTAATCAAGTCAAATTGGTATTAATTATTAACGGTAAATTAATTAATTACAATGTCAGAAAATATGCAATAAAAAGAAAAATAAATTACTTGTCGCTCAGAAGTTCCAATACTGAATAATAACCCTTCTCTAGAAAATATGCAAACACCTGCTTTTTAAATGTTTTACTTATTTTATTTTTGAATTCATTAGGTAAATGATTATAAATTCTAACTGCCATACAGTACACGCTTTTACTAAAAACTTGAAGTTTTTGTACTGGGACATACAATTTGTACTCATAACCACTTCTACATCTTTTATTTGTAACATCAGACTGTTTAGTAAATAAGTTGATGTTTTTGTGTACAAATAGGCATATTTCATACATATATAGGCAAGGAAATGGAAGAATTTTGTCTTTTTTAAACATTGGCTTACAACTTTCAAGGAAATCTGCTCCATTTAGTGCACGAATACATTTTTTCTGTGCCCTAAAAACTTGGTCAGATTCCACAGAAGATCCCCACAGAATAATGCCATACCTCAGAGTGGACGAGACAAGTGCGTGGTAGGCCATAAGTGTAGCTTCCTTTGTTGTTATATATCTAAGTCTGTGTAGTACGAAAACGTATTTATCTATTTTATTTACTACTTTGGTTATGTGAGGTTTCCAATTACAGTATTTATCTATTATTATCCCTAAGAAATTAGTATCATTCACTATGTCAATTTTATCATTATTTAATGTCACATTTAGTCCCAAAGATATACTATTATATGTCTGAAATTCAATTAATTTAGTTTTTGAAATATTGATGTCAAGATTATGCTTATTGAGCCATTTTAAGACGGAACATAAAGTCTCGTTTATTTCAGCTTCAAAGGTATTGACATTTTTAGTTTTTATTACCAGTGTCGTATCATCAGCATATAGTAGGCATTCGTGATTCATAGCTGTTGGTAGATTGTTGATGTACAGCAGAAATAACAATGGCCCAAGTATGCTACCTTGTGGTACTCCACAGCTGTTATGAGCATATGAAGACCTATATGTTGATTTATGATATATCTGATTGCGTGTTTTTTTAGTTTTACAGATTTCAACACATTGTTGCCTATTATTGAGGTAGCTTTTTACCCAATCATATGCTTTGCCCCTTATTCCATATTTTTGTAGCTTTTGAAGCAGAGTGACGTGGGAAACGTGGTCAAAAGCTTTAGACATGTCTAGAAAAATAGAGACTATTCTGTTCCCGTTACTTAAACCCTCTGTAATTAGCTTTATTAAGTGAAAACATGCTAAGGTGGTAGAGCATTTTTTTCTGAAACCAAACTGCTACCAACTAACATACGATGTGACTGCGAAACAAATAGTTCGATATTTAAAATAAAATCTTCATAAATTCTAATATAAATTGTCTCGATTCCGATTCGAGTAAATAATCGATACCGAGAAAAAAAAACTTTTTAAAAATATTCTTCTTGCAGTATGAGTATGACAGTTCTTTTTTCAAATTCCAAAACCTATGCTGTAATGTTAACATTACATGGTAGGTTTTGAAACCTATGCTGTAATGATATCCATACACCCCGGCATTCAGGGAAGTAAGTGACTACTTACAGAGCAAGTGATATGTAAAGCAATTTTTGCACCTGCAAAAATTGCTTTATACGCCATCTGCATCTGGAGCACGAGTCCCGAGGGAGCTAAAGTTGTATGGATGTTCCCTTGGGTAATAATGATATTTAAATTTGGAACGCCAACGTGATTGGGGTCAAGTGCTAACCCGTTGTAATTAAATAAATAAAAAAAAGAACGCCAAAACAAAAACTTCTATCAAAAATAGTTTCGAAAAAAAGGAGGTTTTGATCCAAGGAGGTTTTACTTAATTAAATTGTTGTAATCCTTTTGTTCAACCACATTGGCGTCCCCACCGCGATAACAAACAGGTCTCAAATAATAGGCTTCGAATTGCGGCACAATAACGGAATAGTTCTTTAGTGACAGCGTTTTATAAATTATAAAATTATAATAGCTTAATAGTATTTGTTGTCTGTGGCTGAATATCTGAGCATATCTTACGTTATTCATACAACTTCTTAATTTGCGCTAATAACACACTTTCTTCATACGCCCACACACACACACACGCACATACACAATCACACACACGCACATACACAATCACACACACACTCACGCTCATACGCATACATACAATCACACACACTCACGCTCCAACGCATACATCCTATCTCGCAACATAAGGCCTTTCCATTCCAGAGGGTGAGAGGCTGGTGATCTGTCACACAGGTTTCCTAGTACGGACACCAGTCTCTCACAAAATTTTGTACTTACATGTACCTCGTAGATTAAGGACCTATTGTTTATACCTGTATACTTTTGTGAGAGAGAATAAAAACTTTTTGAATTGAATTGAATTGAATTTTACCTACCAAGAAAACGCTTATTAAATAACTTGTCATATTCGAAGCCAAAGTTTCCATTTCTGCCTGGTGCCATAAAAGTGGTAATATTCTGAGACACAATGTGGCCTCCAAACGCTCGAGAAATACTCGAGAAATACAACTGCCTGGTAGAAGGGGGATAAGAGATAGAGAAGGATAAAAAGAGATAGATAATACGACCGACCCATCAGCGAAAAGCAAGGTTGGCACTCTCAAATATAACCTTCGAATATGGCAAGTTATTTATTAAGCTTTTTCTTGATAGGTAAAACTGTCATATAAATTTTTTATTTTATTTTATTTTCTTGGGAAAACCAACAGCTGTTTTACAAATTATCACTTAAACTAAGAAACTGAAAGCCAATTAGAGGTTTCCACTGATAGATAAATCTCTAGATAAATAGTATAAAACAAAGTCGCCATCCGCATTTGTCTATATATATGGCCTACTTCTCATTTATCATTGAGACCTACAAAAGAGTGAAATCTAAATAGATCAGTACCAAGTTCTAAGAACTTTTTTCGTGGTTACAAGTTTTTGAATTACCTGGATTGTGACTTAAGGCCTATATTATTGAACAATAATTCTGTAAAATATATTTTTGGTATATTTTTTAGTTATCAAAGTGAGCCATAAAGCACAATTTTGCCAAATCTTCGGCTGTACGGCCTCCTTCCTTTGCCTATTTAAAAGTATACACTTTATAAAATAAAATGACAGAAGAACAGTGGAGGGAGAATGACGACGATATTTTTTTGACATGAAACGTCACGTCATACGTCACGCGAGTAGCTGTCGAAGGTAATTTTGCAAGAAAAATCGAAAAACTTCGAACTGGACGAGCTCGATCGCGCGATTCCCGGTCGCGCGCGCCGATGATGTAAGCGCGAGGTCGCGGCCCCGCGGCCTAGCGCCTGGCGCAGCATGTCCGGCGAGTACGCGCTCGTCAGCGAGGGCGAGCACGACGAGCCCATCGAGCTGCCGTGCGAGGAGGACGGCACGCTCCTGCTGAGCACCGTGGCGGCGCAGTTCGCGGGCGCCAGCGGCCTCAAGTACCGCGCGGGCGGGGGCGGGAGCGGGGGCGGGGGCGGGGGCGGGCGGCTGCGCGGCCTGCGCCTGCTGGACGAGCGCCTGGCGCCGCCGGCCGAGGGCTGGCCCGCGCACCGCTACTGGTGCGCCCTGCCGCGCGCCTGCGAGCCCGCGCCGCGCCCGCGCTGCTCCGACCTCATCGTGCTGGGCCTGCCCTGGAAGACGGGCGAGGACGCCGTGCGCGACTACTTCGCCGCCTTCGGCGAGCTGCTGATGGTGCAGGTGAAGCGGGACGCCCGCACCGGCCTGTCGAAGGGCTTCGGCTTCGTCAAGTTCGCGGCGTACGAGGCGCAGCTGCGCGCGCTCGGCCGACGCCACCTCATCGACGGGCGCTGGTGCGACGTGCGCATCCCCAACGGCAAGGAGGGCGGCGCGGCGCAGCGCAAGGTCTTCGTCGGCCGCTGCACCGAGGCGCTGACGGCCGAGGACCTGCGCGACTACTTCGGCGCCTTCGGGCAGGTCACCGACGTGTTCGTGCCGCGACCCTTCCGCGCGTTCGGCTTCGTCACGTTCCTCGACCCCGAGGTGGCGCAGTCGCTGTGCGGACAGGACCACATCGTGAAGGGCGTGTCGGTGAACGTGTCGACGGCGTCGCCGAAGCGCGAGCGCGCGCTGGGCGGCGCCAGCGGTGGGGGTGAGGGTGGGGGTGGGAGCGGGGGCGGGCGGTCGGCGCTGCTGGGCTGGGGCGTGCTGGAGGGCGGCGCGCGCATGCTGGGCTGGCCGTGCGGCGACGCGTGCGCCCCCCCCGGCCCCGGCCCGGCCCCCGCCCCCGCCCCCGCCCCCGCCGCGCCCGGCCCCGGCCCTCTGCAGCACGCGCCCCACGACTCCAAGTCTTACCTGAAGTACGAGTGACGGCTCCGTCTCCTGTCGTCCCCGCTGTACATACTCCCCGTAACCCCTTCGTTGATCGCTGTCGAATTTTATAAGAGAGATAGATGTGTAAATAATATATTATACATAGTATGAGGTTGTCCGTTCGTGTTTGTGTTCACCCGCTGTTGATTCTGTGTCCCGATGTACATACTTAGGTGTGATATATTTGTTACGAATGACCCACGGAACGAGGTCCGATGTGCCTTTCACGTTTATTATTTCATATCTAAGTTTAATCACTGCTGCAGTGATTTAGATAAACTTTGAGGTGAATGCTGTTAATGGGTAGGTAAATAAGACTTGGTTTCAATATAAATATAAAAATGGTTCTACGTGTGAAATTATAAGTGACATCTTTAAACTTAAAGCATTTATTTCAATGTAAGTCAGTTCACTTATCGAATGTCAATTTAAATCTGTAGGGCTTGTGCGTTTGGCTGTCAATCAGTTCAAACTACCACCACTTTGAAAATGGATATCATTTATGAGAAAAGAAGTAGCGAAAAAATCCACAGCATGAAATGTTGTAGCCCAACTAATTAATAGACTTGTATTGTTATGTGACAAGACGAGCGAGCAGTCTAGCACCGTGTTAAAACTATTATTAACACTTTGACGGACACTGAACTCCTAAAGACATAATAACAATAAAACTTCTATTGTGTCTGGTGCAGTGTCCGTGAACATGTTAAAATGTTAACATTTTATGAAACTAATTTTTTATTTTGAAATGATTATCATTTCAAATTATTTTCTATTCTCACCTTACCCTAGAAATAAGAAACCAAACCATACAGCCCAGAAAGTTTGTGATCATTCCTACTGTTTATAAACCTTATGAATGATCCAAGCAATGGATTTTGATATACCTAATGAAAATTAGGACAGGGTATTGAAATGGTTGAAAACCGAAAATAAAGGTTAACCCTTAATAAACTCAAATAAAGCCTAAAATTGTTTATGTGCAAGGCTTATTATGTCCAACAGAGATGTAACTGATCTAAGATACAAGTATCTGAAATACAGATACAAGATACAAAATACGTATTTTCAAACTTGCCTTTTGTTTGGTATCTTAGTAAGATAAGATAAGATAAAATTTATTTCAGTATAAAAATTAACCTAAATACATGACTTATTCTATAGTAACATAGTCCTTAGTATTGGGTCCTTACCTATGAAATCAAGCAAGCAAATCCAAATTTAGCTAAACTTTGTGTGTATTATCGGATAACATTAAGTTAAGTACAGGCAGCGTTAATTTTTAAAGGTAACCTAACCGCTTTATAAAAGTTTCAGCGAATCTAAGAAAAGAGCTCTGTTCATGTTTTTTTTGTTATGCGATTTAGCCCAGAAATTAAAAAATATTTCATATGAAACCATGAAATAATATTCCATTTTCCAAAAAAAAATACAAATTTGGATATAGCTTTGAAAATCGCAGGAATTGGTACATATGATTAATGAAGAAAAAAAACTCCAATTTCATAGGTAAAGACCCAATATTTTGAAGATACTGTGTTTGCTAAAATACCTTTAGTAATAGATAACTGATTCTATGGCGACAGACATCTTAGGTGACGTTTTTCAAATACAACACCGGTTCTGCCGCTCGCTGTGTGGAGCGACTCATTTGGAGGCATGTTCATGAGGCCTCACTAAAGAAAAATGAGTGATACACTGTTTGAAGAACTGTAAGTCTCAATTAAAACCTTAAAAATATAATATAATGTTTGTGTGATCTTTGCGCGATCAACTCTATTTACATGTAAAAATATTTAACTTTTATTAAATAAATGTTGTTTTTTTACAAAAGCATTTTATCTACAAAAAGTATTCAAAAGATACGTATTATATATCTAGTATTTCAGATACCATCCCAGAAATTTATTTGCATTTGGTATCTGAATAGTTAATTAAAATGTATTTTGCATTTTGTATACCAGATACTTTATTTAAGGTATCTTGTACATCACTGGTACACACTGGTACATTAGATGTTATAGATTTGACGTTTCCTGCAAACTTTCAGAACAGAGGCGTATGATTTTTGGTGTTTCATATTTCTCAAGAACATGTATGTGGCAAACTCAGTGATCCCTTGTTGATGTTGAAATTATCTATTATATTATTTTTGTATATTTGTATCTGCAACAAATATTTTATAAACCAACAATACTAATTTCATTTTCTATAGAAAAGATATAAAATCATTTCATTAAAGAATTTTAAAAGACAAGATGATAGCCAGTTAAACATTTAAATCCTATACCTACCTACTTCCTTAGTATTGTAGCCTAGCCTTGGGCAAGCCTACAGAGAGTCTGGAGTTCCATTCCTATCACCTCTATAGTAGTGGTGAGACGGGAGCAGTGGGATGACCGGGAAGACAGGATTTTGCAATCTGTTGGTCCAACTAACTACTGAAGTGACTCATTGTAGAAAGATTCAGAAAGGACCAAACACGCGATTAAACTGGGTATGTAGGTACGTATAATGGTTGGTCTGTGCCTATGGCTGACCCAGTACTATAAAGAAAATAGAGAAGAGGAGATGCCACCTTGGCTATAGTTTGCTCGCCTAAGTACGTTAGAATATGAGATAAGTTGTATTAGATGAATGTGGACTAGATGAAAGATGTGCAAATCACATTTCTTTCAATGTGCTTTAAGACCTGTATAAACAAGTCGATCCTAACATTGGGTTAGGGTGTCGTTAAGGGGTAAATAAAATTTGAAATATTTCCAAAGTGTTCATGTAAATGTTTTTCCATTGGGAATTCTTTCCCAATTCTTTAAACGGTAGCTATCAAAAAAATTGTCTTGAGAGTGAGACTATCTAAATTGTCTTGAGAGTGAGACTATCTAAATCTTAAAATCACTTTATAATTACGGCCCTAAGGTTATCTCTAAAATAATATATTTAAGTCATGCGAATGTATTCGTTGGCTTGTATTTTTTCTGACTGTACCAACTGTCACACAAGTGAGCATAAGAATTCCCACCGATCCAGACCAATGACTTCGTCGAGACCTATCACATCGTGACTACCGATTGCTGGAGTAGATAATGGCCCTGTTTGCATAACCACGGTTGCGGGTTCGAGTCCCGCAATGAATAAATGTTTGTGTGATGAATACGGGCATTTATTCCCGAGTCATGGATGCTTGCTTATATAAATATTTATGTATGTCTATCCGTTATAGGTATATCTATTAGGTCCTTACATTTTACAGAATTTCATTAAGACTGTTTTCTCCATACAAACATTTTTGTTTTTTTTTTGGGATCGGCAAATCCAAATTTAGCTAAACTGTGTGTATTATCGGATAACATTAAGTTAAGTATAAGCAGCGTTAATTTATAAAAGTAACCGTTTTATAAAAGTTTTAGCGAATCTAAGAAAAGAGCTCTGTTCAATTTTTTTTTATGCGATTTAGCCCTGAAATTAAAAAATATTTCATGTGAAACCTTAAAATAATATTCCATTTTCCAAATAAAAAACAAATTTGGATATAGCTTTGAAAATCGCAGGAATTGGTAGGTAACATATGATTAATGAAGAAAAAAACTCAGGTTCATAGGTAAAGGCCCAATATTAAGATTTACACTCTTACGCGCTACCTATCTTGATCCATAGAAATAATGTAATGCGACCGGATTGCAAACGTCAATTTCGTTGTCGATACTAGGAGCGTGATATATATTGCTATTAGGTGTTGTTGGGGAGATTGGAGAAACATGATCGTAAAATTAATGAAATGTAAATACAATAATTAATTTATTGTCAAAAAATAAACAGACACGTTCTATTTACAAAATTAATGTAGACATCGAGACAAGAGAGCGTCAGCGAAGGTATTTGGCAGCCCAATCCACTCGCGGCGCGCCGCTGCCCACCGCCGCCGCCTCTGAAAGTAACCGTCCACCGGTCAGTGAGAAGCGCACAACAAAAAGTTCAGGATGAGAAGGAAGCTCGTAAGATTTTTCTGTGCATTCTGATGATTCAACAGTTTTGTAGTTCTGATATTGCTCCAAATGGGAGCACACATCAGTAAGTGTGCACGGGTATACGATACACGCATCAGTAGGTGTCAGATGTTGAGCACCTTTATTCTCAAGTTTAGTTTACAATCTGTGCACTGTTGTAGTTCTACACAGGCAAGCGTAGGTACAATAGTCAAAATCTACAAAGATCATGATCATCATAATTATCAGAGCAACAAAACGTACACTCCTGAACAAACATAGGCCTCCCCCATAGATTTCTAGATCGTTGCGATTTCTCACGACCTTTATCAGGTCACGCCTTGTGAGTGGACGTTCCACGCTGCGTGGTCTCAGTTCCCTTCTATGCCCAACAATCAAAAACCTTACACGGTATCACGCCCACTGCTACTTCAACTTCAACCTACTAGGTACTTAATCCGCTAGACTATGTTGGTGACTTTCGTTTTTCTACGGATTTCTTTACTCCTGATTCGATCTCGCAGTGTAACACCGAGCATGCCCTCTCTATAGCTCGTTGTATGACCTTAAGCTTTCAGAGACCAAGTTTCACTATCACTAATTATTTACATACAACATTGATTATAGAGTCGTCTTTAAGCCCTTAGGTATTTTGAACGAGAAGCCGTTGTGCAGTTTCCCGATTACTGCCCATCCAAGTTGGGACTCGACGATAGGCCTCTTACTCGAAGGTGGACTTACCGAGTATTTAATCGGATCCTTTGTTCTATAGACGTTCTCGTCTATAACTTCCAAAAAGGAGTTTTTTTTTAATTTTAAGGGAAACCAACGACCATCCAACTTACCATTACCAAATGATATCAGTGTGGGCACGACACGGGCGTTTGTCATAATTTTCGTTTTGCCCACATTCAATGTAAGACTCACCTGTGTCGGGTATGTCGGGATACTCGATTGAGATCTTCGATCATTGTGCCGCGGTCTCCTATCCACTCGGCCACATTTACAATATCTTCGGCAAATCGACAGTGAATGTACCTAGTTGTCTGAATCCAAATAAATAAATATTTCGGACACTTACACCAATCATCTAGCCCCAAACCGAGCAAAGCTTGTGCTATGATACTAGATAAAGGATAAACATACATAAATATTTATATAAACAATAAATCGAAATGTGCAGAGATAAGAATGTGCAACTCGCATGCACAAATGCCTCTACCGCGGTGTGGGCGCAACGTCAGCGGCTGGAACAACGAGGTGTCGATGCGCGCGCCGGCCACGTAGCGCGCCGCTCCCAGGTAGGCCGTGGCCGCGCCGCCCCCGCCCCCCCCGCCCCCCGCACCCCCCGCACCCGCGGCCATGGCGCCCAGCACGCTGCGGGTGCGCGCCGCGCCGCCGCCCCCGCCGCCCCCGCCGCCCGCGCCGCGCCGCAGCGGCTCCTCCGGCCGCGCCGGCGTCGTGTGCCGCACCTCGCCTCTGCAACACGCCCCACGTCCCTCGATGTCACTAGTTTTCCAATACGAGTATTGTAAATAAGGTCCTACTCGATACTGTGGCGTCACAGATAAATGTCCGCGGGCTCGATCTTCGACCACACTCTCGAGTGAGAAGTTCTCCCCCCGAGGGTGGAACGCTCGGTACCCCAGTATGTCAGCGAAGTGGTCGCGTAGCGGCGCCGGCGGATGCGCGGGCGGCGCCGGCGTCCAGCCCGGGGGCGCCGCGCCGACAGCCGGGGGCGCCGGCAGTTCCGACTCCACGCGGGCGGCGCTCCTGTGGAGAGATGAGTGATCGATGAGACGGACTCCCGGGATAGACGGCCGCACTTGGGACGCTTGGGCTACTCGGGGCGGCGACGGACCTTCTCGCGCGGGACATCGGCGGAGGCAGCACGAGCGCGGCCCCCACGGCGAAGTACGGGAACCTGCAACAGAGACGCGCGATGAGCGACGGGGCGCAGCGGGGAGGCGGCGGGGGGAGGCGCAGATACCCACCGCAGCGCCTGGGGCGCGGTGGGGCGGTCGCGCGGCGGGTAGCGCAGCAGCGCGGCCAGCAGCGCCAGCGCGGGCGGCGAGGCGGCGGGCACGAGGCGCGCCAGCGGCACGCCGCTCGCGGTGGGGAAGCGGAAGCGCAGCGCGTCCGCGAGCGTGTAGCCCTCGGGCCAGGCGTCGCGGTCTGGCGTGCCGAGTGCGGCGCAGATCTTGTGCAGCTGGTCGATCTCCGAGTTGCCGGGGAAGAGCGGCCGACACGTGTAGAGCTCGGCCATGATGCAGCCGAGGGCCCACAGGTCGATGGGCGCTCCGTAGCGCGTGTCGTGCAGCAACACCTCCGGCGCGCGGTACCAGCGCGTGGACACGTAGTCGGTGTACGGCGGCCGCGAGCGCACCTCGCGCGCCAACCCCAGGTCCGCGATCTTGACGAGCTCGGGGCCGCAGCACAGCAGGTTCTCGGGCTTGAGATCGCGATGGAAGAACCCGTGGCGGTGCATGTGCGCGAGCCCCTGCAGCACCTGGTACAGCATGTTGCGCAGCACGGGCTCCGCGAAGGCGCGCTCGGCGTCGCGCACCAGCTGGTACAGGTTGCCGCGCATGTACTCGAACACGAAGTAGAGCGTATCGTTTTCGCGGATCACCTCACGGAGTTTGACGATATTGGGGTGGTTGAGCTTCTTGAGCGACTTGACTTCGCGGAGGCTCATGGCCTCGTCCCACGAGTAGTACTTGCGCTTCATTCGCTTGATGGCCACTTTCTCGCCCGAGTCGCGGCGCTGCGCCAGCACCACGGAGCCGTAGGTGCCGTCGCCGAGCTGTTGCAGCACCACGTACCGGTTCATGGCGACGGCGCGGGCGCCCGCCACCTTCACCTTGTCATTCCTCCAGCTGGTGCTATAAAAGAGGCGGAAACCTGCCACGGAGCGAAATTTCCAGAAAAACTATCTCCGTATTTCACAATTAGATATAAACATGAATGTAAAGTAAGCACCTACCACGATCACTAACTCAAAAACACATTATTTCTAGGTAACTATTGTCCATCGTCTTCGACTATTTTTGATTATCATTCAGACAAAATAGAAAAGCAACAAACACTGAAGCAAAAATAATAACATTTAAAAATTATATGCTAATTTTTGGAGGCAAACATCACGTATGGTATCGTAGAACTTGTGTTATCTATAATTAGTTTCCATAGTAACCGACACCCTTCGCAACTTCGCAAGAGAAAGGCCCGTGTTACAGAACCATGCCCATTCTATAACGAGATAACAAAGGATAGATAAATTCATATGTTACCGGCGAGAAAGGAATAGCTTTAATATTCATTGTGATATGACCGTAACTAGTACTTTTCACAGGACCACCACTACCTACAGAACTGGAATTTTCTACTTTTCTTTCACAGATACCCTATTCACAGATAATAATATTTTTGTATTTTTTTGTAGGTAATTTAATTGTATTTGTTTTGATGATACATTAAAAACTAAATTTCCTTTACACGATTAGAAAAATAAGTTGTCATTCTATCGGACAAACACAAACATGATGTCAACAACCCTTTGTGTCAACAAAAAGTTTCTAGTAATTTCTTATAATCTTTACCTAATGGACCTAATTCAGAGTGGCCGCTAATTATAATTAGCTTTAGTTGACAGCCGCTAAACACCTTTGCTATTCTGAAATGTCTGTCAAAATCAAATGATAGGAATAAATTGAATATGACGTTTCTAATTTTAAACGGCTAACTCAACTTAGACTTAGCGGCTCAAAAGCTATTCTAGGATGGCCATTTTAGGATGAAATAAGAACTGTCATCGCTAATTTTAGTCGGGACCTCCAGACGTGCCACTTAAAATTAAATTGTATGTAAATACGTCAATTTGAATATGGTTTGAATACTAGTTGTCAAAAATGGAACGTAGAGACAAAAAATGAAAAAATATTATTCTCTAACCGTGGTCATTCCTTTTGCGCTTGCTTAAATGTACCTGGAATGTGCTCCGCTGTCTTTCCTGACCACTTTAAAAAAATGATAGCACAGATAGCAGTAAATTGTCAAATGCCGCGAAAATTATGTAAAATGTGGAGAGAAAGTTGAAAATTACAAAAAATAAATATAATAAACGTGTGTAAGATCTTAAAAAAGTAAGATTTAATCTAGGTCCAATCTACTTAAATTAATAAGTACCTACCTATACCAGCTGAAATTTAATTCGTGTAATCCTTTACTTGTGACTCCACTCCTGATTACTGAAAACTTTCCACTAGGAACCTTAATCGAATTGAGCCAAAAAATTATGGAATTCCATACTAAAGGTTGTTTCAGAATGATTTATTTTGGATAATCGAAAATAATCGAAATTTTTGATCGAATTTGACTATGGTTCCTTGGGGAAAGTTGTACGTAATTAAGAGTGCAGCGTCACCATTTAATGGGAATTAAAGGAATTCAAAAAAAAATCCAACAACTGCGAAAAGCAATATCAAGCTTTTTGGTGGGAACTCTGCGAATGGTCTTTGGTGTGCTCTCAGGAGTGATATTGCATTTTTTTGGTTTCTATTTTTAGAAATTTGTGCATTTTGAAGTGCAGAATATTGTACGGAAACTGTCAGTGATAGTGTACGAGTGAAGGGTAGTGTAAGTTAAAGTGCGATCGGATTCCCATAAGAAGCCGCCAAAATCTTCCGTAAAGCATTCTGTCACTACTGAAGAATTACTACAGATCGTATCCTTTTGCCTTCAAAAATTGTTGGAGAATAAACCAAGAAAAGTCATAAGTAGTACAGGTTGGCAGAATACTGTGCAGCAAAAGTCAGTAGGTAATAAATGGTATGCAATTGAAGCAAAGTGTAAATTAAAAAGTGTGTAACGAAGCTGTTACAGTAATATCACTGTGTATATTTTTAAGCTGTGTACAATAAAGAATTTTTTCTTTCTTTTCTTTCTTTCGGGATCCCAATAGATGCTGCCAAAATCATTCGTAAAGCATTCTGCCACTTTACTGAAGAATGACTTGACCATGACTAGACTCGGTAAATGCCAAGTATACGACGATTGACTCATATTGACAGGTTTCCTTCGTATGAGCTGACTTCACTAAACTGAAGAAGTAAGACGCGGCTGTACGAGCTTAGATCCCTTTGTCTTCTCCTAGAGGAGTGAATTTAGAGTGCGTAACGAAGCTTTAGGGTTCCCACAAAAAGCCGCCAAAATCTTTTGTAAAGCATTCTGCCACTTTACTGAAGAATGACTTGATCGCGTGACTAGACTCTGTATACGCCAAGTATACGACGAATTGCTTGTTTTGACTGATACTGACTTACAAACGAAAGAAATAAGCGAAATAAGACATGGCTGTTATGGGCTCGATCCCTTTGCCTTCTCCTAGAGGAGAGAATGTAATGAAAAAAAAAATACGAAATTCATTGTGTTTGTTTATTTTGTAGTTTTCATTTCTGATTAACCGACTGATGAGTGATGCTTGTACGTACCAACGATACACGTTCCAATATTAAATGCCGAATGTTTCTAAAACATCACATAACTACCTAGCCTACTACTAAGTCACAGCCGAATAGAATGAAATAGTGGTTTTGCTGATAGGTTAGGCTCGGTGGGACGCCGAGCAGTGATATGCGATGGCTACAGGCATGAGCATGGCAGAGGGGGCTTTGGCGCGAAGCCGCGTGAGCGCGGAGCAGCTGGACTTGCTGCTGTCATTCATGGAGGAGCACCCCGACTTCGCCGCCGGCAAGCAGTCCATCTATTCACGGTTCAGCTCCAGCAAGCTGTGGCGGCTGCTGGCCGAGCGCCTCAACGCCGCCGCGCCCGACAGCGCCGGCGCGCGCAAGTCTCCTGACAAGTGGTGCCGTGTAACTACACTTTTACCTACTTTGTTGAAAGAAACTCTTTTTTTCTGTTAGTTGGATAAGCAATTCATTGAGAGCATACCAGTGGTGTGCACCTAAAATATTTTGTTATGCTCCTTTATTAATACATACTCTGAACGTCGTACAAACTAACTGGTTATAAAAAGTAATAAATTATGAACTGACATACAATAATACATACTAAATCACTTACCCATATGAAGTAAATAATGCTGTCTCAAAAGTGTGACAGTACTGGGCGGACATAAAGTATAGGGGTATGTTGTGTGTGACAGTACTGGGCGGACATAAAGTATAGGGGTATGTTGTGTGTGACAGTACTGGGCGGACATAAAGTATAGGGGTATGTTGTGTGTGACAGTACTGGGCGGACATAAAGTATAGGGGTATGTTGTGTGTGACAGTACTGGGCGGACATAAAGTATAGGGGTATGTTGTGTGTGACAGTACTGGGCGGACATAAAGTATAGGGGTATGTTGTGTGTGACAGTACTGGGCGGACATAAAGTATAGGGGTATGTTGTGTGTGACAGTACTGGGCGGACATAAAGTATAGGGGTATGTTGTGTGTGACAGTACTGGGCGGACATAAAGTATAGGGGTATGTTGTGTGTGACAGTACTGGGCGGACATAAAGTATAGGGGTATGTTGTGTGTGACAGTACTGGGCGGACATAAAGTACAAGGCGCGCAAGAAGTCGGCGGCGGGCGGCGCGCTCGGGGACCTGTCCAGTGCCGAGGAGCGCCTGCGCAACATACTCAGCAGCGGTGAGTGAGGCGACTTATTAGTTTATGACCATAGGTCCTCATTATTTCTCATGTAAGGCTAATACATAATACACACACATAAGCAAAAATATTTTTTTTTATTATAAGCTTTATTTCCTTATATTTCTTTTTTACATTTGATTTAATGCTTAATTTTTAGCAATTGTTACTACATTTACAACACTCTATTAAATGTTTCAAGAAAATCGTGGTTATTCGTTTTTCCGAGGTCAAACCGTGTTTTCCCTGGGCTATACAAGTTTGTCGGGCAGGCGGGCCGGGCGGTGCGGGGGCGGGGGCGGGGGGAGGGCGGCGCGCGAGCCAGTCGGACGAGGAGCGCAAGCCGGCGCTGGACGAGGACGCGTGCTCCGACACGTCGGCCGGGGCCGCCTCGCCGCCCGCCGGCACCGAGGAGCTGCTGGCCGAGGCCGCCATGCGCACCGCGCTGGCCGCCGAGAAGCAGGCCGAGGCCGTCGCGCAGGTACCCCCGTCCCTCCCGCAGGAGGCAGGAGGCAGGAGCCGGCGCTGGCCGAGGCCGCCATGCGCACCGCGCTGGCCGCCGAGAAGCAGGCCGAGGCCGTCGCGCAGGTACCCCCGTCCCTCCCGCAGGAGGCAGGAGGCAGGAGCCGGCGCTGGCCGAGGCCGCCATGCGCACCGCGCTGGCCGCCGAGAAGCAGGCCGAGGCCGTCGCGCAGGTACCCCCGTCCCTCCCGCAGGAGGCAGGAGGCAGGAGCCGGCGCTGGCCCAGGACACGTGCTCCGACACGTCGGCCGGGGCCGCCTCGCCGCCTCGACGCTACATGGCAACTACTTCAGCATATACAACACCGAATAACTACGAATTGCTCTTAAAGAGAGAAGTGAAATTTAAGAAATAAGCTTTTTGAATCGATGAAGCGCCCGAAATTCCTGGGACTTCTTGATCATAGTGCTTCAGTCATATCATACTTCTAATCAGATAATATTGTTAGGTATGGCGTCAATTTTGAAACTTTAGACTCTTAAATTTTTTTGGCTATCATGAAGGGTAACAGGAGAGGAAACCTGACAAAGAGTTGAACTATAGATGCATGCAGTGCCGTGCCTAGTGTTTCAGAGTAGGACAAGCTCGAGTCATATTTGAAGAATGATTTGTGGTTTTTACACAGTTAATGAAGTTAAATACATCTTGTTGCCTTTCTGTTCAATATCACTCTGTACAATTCCTGTACTGTTTAAAGATTTATAAAGTTTGAAGTTGATGTTCCTGATTGAATGTTTTATTAAGGCAAAGGTATGCCGGGCTTTTAGGCTTATATCAAAGTACCGCCACTGGATGCATGTGTAATTTCCATTGGATTATATTACTGTGTCACCTTCATGACTCACTTGACACTGGCAAAATTCATAAGAGTTGCCACTAAACAAACTGGAACTGGGTCCTTTACCTATGAAATTGGAGTTTTTTTTCTTCGTTAATCATATGTACCAATTCCTGCGATTTTCAAAGCTATATCCAAATTTGTTTTTTATTTGGAAAATGGAATATTATTTCAAGTTTTCACATGAAATATTTTTTAATTTCTGGGCTAAATCACATAATAAAAAAATTTGAACAGAGCTCTTTTCATGTGCTTCCCATAATCATTACTTAGATTCGCTGAAACCTTTATAAAGCGGTTATTTATAAAAATTAACGCTGCCTATACTTAACTTAATGTTATCCGATAATACACACAAAGTTTAGCTAAATTTGGATTTGCCGCTCCCAAAAAAAAAACAAAAATGTTTGTATGGAGAAAACAGTCTTAATGAAATTCTTCATACAAAACGCCAATTTCATAGGCAAGGACCTAATATACACCTAAGTGTACACCAATCGTCACCGACTTTGCGATCGAGTGGTAGACCTCCTTGTACAACTTAATTCGGAGGGAGGGCCTGTGCCCCGCAGGGGGTTATTTATCTAACTAATATTGTAAATGCGAAAGTTTGGATGTTTGTTTGTTTATTGCTCAATCACGGCGAAACGGATGAACGGAATTGGATGAAATGTGGTATACATGTAGAACTTACCCTGGATTAAGACAGGATATTTTATTTTTATAAGTGAGTAGTTCCCCCGGGATAAGCAATTTAGCGATAAAGTTATTCTAGCTATTCTAGAAGCCGCGGGCGGAAAGCTAGTATGTCAATAAATATGACTTTGCTCTTGCACAATGTCTGCGAACTTCATAGCTGCGACATAATGACAGCCCCTAGATACTGCATGCGCTCGCTACACCAGCCCCATAATTCAACCCAAAGTTCGCTTACGGTACTTCGTTCGACTCACTTGTAATGTATCCACGGGGACCGTGCCTTCGAACGGTCACTGCCGCAGTCGAATCCCGCTGGAAGCGAGACAGGTCATGTACAAAGGTGGACTTATCTCTCTATTTATTTACGATGTATCCTTAATACAAACTTTTTGTGGATTGAATAAAGGGGTCCTGTAAAAGTGTATGTGTGGGTTGCAGGGCGTGGAGCTGCTGCGCGAGCTGGTGTCGCTGGTGCGGGAGCGCGTGCCGGGAGTGGGCGTGGGAGTGGGCGTGGGGGTGGGCGTGGGCGTGGGCGGGCAGGGAGCCATGCACTCGCACGGCGAGCACGTGATGGTGGCCCCGCACCACCACCACCGGCTCTGACTGCGGCCGCGCCGACGGGGCCGTCGTGGCGATATCCATAAATGTGGAGATAAAATTTAATCTCGACCGGTGTTCACTTACGAAGATATATTTTTATCTTTTTCTGTGATTATCTGCGATCGGGACCTTAAGCAGATTTTTTGTTAACTTTATGTATTTCTGAGCGTGTCCTCCATCGAGAACATGTACTCTTCTTTCCCCCTTTAATCAATAATTCTATTCTTTTGAGGCGTTTCTAGTTAAGTCATCTGCTAGTAGGTACACACTCCTAATCCCTCTGAAATGAGAAAGCAGTAATGCCTCAATGTTGTTTCTCATCTAATATACTGCTCAAAACAATTAGAGGAACCAGATTTTAGTCCTTTCTATTGTAAACTACAATTAGGTTTAAAATATATTTTATGTTATTTAATTCTTTGCTATTTTTTTAATTACTACAATTAATAAAAAAAAACGTATTCTGTATTTTTGTACTAAACAAATAAAAATGTACAATGTTGGCGAAAAACTAAATGGTGATGAAAAAGGTCCGTCAAAGAAATATTCTTTTATTATTCGTCTTTAGTAACTTTGATTAACGTGTGTGACCTCCATGAACCCACTTCAGTAACTTTTAGTAACGTGTGTGACCTCCATGAACCCACTTCAGTAACTTTTAGTAACGTGTGTGACCTCCATGAACCCACTTCAGTAACTTTTAGTAACGTGTGTGGCCTCCATGAGCTCTAATCACAGCGTGACAATGACGCGGCATGCTTCGTATGATCCTCCGAATATCTTCTTGTGAAATTCACTCGCATTCTTCAATCAACCCTTAAGTGAGCTGCTGCAGTGTTTGAGGTGCAATAGGACGCTTCCGGATGCGCCTGTCAAGCAAGTCCCAGATGTGTTCAATCGGATTTAGGTCAGGGCTCATGGAAGGCCACTTCATTACACGAATTTCATAATGTCGTAAGTAATCTGACGTGATGGCTGCAGCATGTGGCCTGGCGTTATCATGCATTAAAAGAAAATCTGGGCCGATACCGAGACCATCGCAACGTGTTAAACGGAATCGTGACGCGTCAGTAAAAAGCACTGGCCTCCAATGTCGAAGTTGCCAATTAGCGTGATTTTGAGCGAACCGTCGGCGAGCTTGTCCATGTTGAATAGTCAGTCAGCTCGGGAGACTTGTAATTCAGGCAGATCTGGCATTATGACGTAAACTCACTCGCTTCAATGAATAGCAATACTCAAAAGACTCACTTCAATTTCTGTTAAGATCAAAAATCTTGAAAAACCACTTTAAATTTCATCGACTCTTGGTCGCTTTATTGAGAACTACTAACAAAAACGCCGATGCTCTTTTGTTTTTTAATTTCTTCGACATTGTCTCTACGTTATTTAGTGGCCGGTTATAATAAAAACCTTAAGCAAAAAGTTTAGTTCTACTTTGAAATCTTGTTCCGCTAAATCTTTTGAGCAGTCTGTAATTGTAAGTGTCTTGGATGTAGGGGGGCTGTTGTACAATAGTACCGTCACGAAGAGTGTCAACAAAGATATTTGTTCCGTATTCCGGCGGGGCGGGAGGACCGCGCTGGGAGGATTTTCAATAAAAAATTAATGTTTCCAACGATTTTATTTTAATTACAAACATTGCCCTGTACTTTATAAGCGTACGTACGTATTATCTAATATAATAAAATTACACACAAAATAATTATTTACATATCATAGAGACGTTTTGCGAACAGAATCTGCCTTATACCGTTAGTACTATTACCTATTCTGTGCTTATACGTTAAAAGGATTATTACTTATTACATACATGTGAAGTATACATACATTTACTTGCTATAGCTTCAACAGACCAATCAATATTAATCTTACTATTTTGATAATCTTATTAAGTATTTCAATCGTGTGCGTTACGGCAGCAGAATGTTGCCGTTAGATTTGGGCTTTACATATAGGTACCTATCTAGAGTGTCGTCTGAATATTTTGTGCGCATAGTTTATAATTTGTGCGTTTTTGAGTACTAAAGCCAAAAACCAGACTGCAATATTTTTTTAATTTTGCGTGCGCCATGTTGGATTTTTATGATAAAATATAGTCCATGATTATTCCGGTTTTTCGGTTGGTTGGTCGGCTAGTATAGACGGGTAATAGATCGATTACCAACCGACAAACCATTAACTAATACGTAAAAAATCATATTACTAATCAACTAACCAGGCTGGTTGATGGTTAAGAAACTACTAACCGTCCGACCAGGTGCACAGAGTGGTTGGTCGGTTAGTTATAGTAATAGTCGGCTAGTAATAGACGCTAACTTATAAATGGCACGACTAGCACGCTTCTGCAGAACAAACATGATATGTATGTGAGCAGCGTTTCCCCACAACAATATGCAGCTGCTATCAAGTTGTGGAAATAGCTAAAGTAAACCAGTCTTGCGGTATGAACGTCTGTTAAATTTCTATTTTTTGACTGCATACGCTGCAGAAGCAAGCTTTTTCGTTAGTTTCTCAATAGAGCCAATCCTCCCGGAAAAGGGGAAACATCATGTGTGCGGGGAGTTTATTTTCAACGGTAGAGAGGAAAGGTTCACTCACCCGGGGAACTAACAGGGCTTACAAATGGAGGTTGCGGGTTCGTATCCCATATTTTGGTATTCGGTTTGGTTGTAGGTACCACCATCTTATCCAAGTCTGCCGCTAAACGTTAATAGCACTGTTGTGTTCCGGTTGTTACAGATAAGATAGCCAATCTTCTAAAATAATATTGGGGTTCCGGGTGAGCACGCTTCTACCTTCGGCCTCACCTTCACAACAATCGAGGTCAAGTGTAAACTCGTGAACAAAAAAAATAAACAAAATTACCGACAACATATTTTATTCGGTCCTATGATGTGCACTAGGAGCGCGACGGGCGTGATAAACGTTTATGTGGCGCGAGAGATATTTGTTTGGTTCATTCACTCGGGCGAAATATATAACTACTCCACTGTAACTGGTACGATGTCACGGTACGGGGGCACGTGACACGGGGGCGGGGGCGGGGGGTGCGTGCAGGCCGAGCAGGCGCGCCACGTGCCCGTAGGTGGTGTCGGCGCGGCGGCGGGCGCGCGCGGCGCCGTGGCGCAGCACGTCCCGCAGCACGTCACACGGGGGCGGGGGCGGGGGGTGCGTGCAGGCCGAGCAGGCGCGCCACGTGCCCGTAGGTGGTGTCGGCGCGGCGGCGGGCGCGCGCGGCGCCGTGGCGCAGCACGTCCCGCAGCACGTCACACGGGGGCGGGGGCGGGGGCGGGGGGTGCGTGCAGGCCGAGCAGGCGCGCCACGTGCCCGTAGGTGGTGTCGGCGCGGCGGCGGGCGCGCGCGGCGCCGTGGCGCAGCACGTCCCGCAGCACGTCACACGGGGGCGGGGGCGGGGGGTGCGTGCAGGCCGAGCAGGCGCGCCACGTGCCCGTAGGTGGTGTCGGCGCGGCGGCGGGCGCGCGCGGCGCCGTGGCGCAGCACGTCCCGCAGCACGTCACACGGGGGCGGGGGCGGGGGCGGGGGGTGCGTGCAGGCCGAGCAGGCGCGCCACGTGCCCGTAGGTGGTGTCGGCGCGGCGGCGGGCGCGCGCGGCGCCGTGGCGCAGCACGTCCCGCAGCACGTCACACGGGGGCGGGGGCGGGGGCGGGGGGGTGCGTGCAGGCCGAGCAGGCGCGCCACGTGCCCGTAGGTGGTGTCGGCGCGGCGGCGGGCGCGCGCGGCGCCGTGGCGCAGCACGTCCCGCAGCACGTCACACGGGGGCGGGGGCGGGGGCGGGGGGTGCGTGCAGGCCGAGCAGGCGCGCCACGTGCCCGTAGGTGGTGTCGGCGCGGCGGCGGGCGCGCGCGGCGCCGTGGCGCAGCACGTCCCGCAGCACGTCACACGGGGGCGGGGGCGGGGGGTGCGTGCAGGCCGAGCAGGCGCGCCACGTGCCCGTAGGTGGTGTCGGCGCGGCGGCGGGCGCGCGCGGCGCCGTGGCGCAGCACGTCCCGCAGCACGTCACACGGGGGCGGGGGCGGGGGGTGCGTGCAGGCCGAGCAGGCGCGCCACGTGCCCGTAGGTGGTGTCGGCGCGGCGGCGGGCGCGCGCGGCGCCGTGGCGCAGCACGTCCCGCAGCACGTCACACGGGGGCGGGGGCGGGGGCGGGGGGTGCGTGCAGGCCGAGCAGGCGCGCCACGTGCCCGTAGGTGGTGTCGGCGCGGCGGCGGGCGCGCGCGGCGCCGTGGCGCAGCACGTCCCGCAGCACGTCACACGGGGGCGGGGGCGGGGGCGGGGGGTGCGTGCAGGCCGAGCAGGCGCGCCACGTGCCCGTAGGTGGTGTCGGCGCGGCGGCGGGCGCGCGCGGCGCCGTGGCGCAGCACGTCCCGCAGCACGTCACACGGGGGCGGGGGCGGGGGCGGGGGGTGCGTGCAGGCCGAGCAGGCGCGCCACGTGCCCGTAGGTGGTGTCGGCGCGGCGGCGGGCGCGCGCGGCGCCGTGGCGCAGCACGTCCCGCAGCACGTCACACGGGGGCGGGGGCGGGGGCGGGGGGTGCGTGCAGGCCGAGCAGGCGCGCCACGTGCCCGTAGGTGGTGTCGGCGCGGCGGCGGGCGCGCGCGGCGCCGTGGCGCAGCACGTCCCGCAGCACGTCACACGGGGGCGGGGGCGGGGGCGGGGGGTGCGTGCAGGCCGAGCAGGCGCGCCACGTGCCCGTAGGTGGTGTCGGCGCGGCGGCGGGCGCGCGCGGCGCCGTGGCGCAGCACGTCCCGCAGCACGTCACACGGGGGCGGGGGCGGGGGCGGGGGGTGCGTGCAGGCCGAGCAGGCGCGCCACGTGCCCGTAGGTGGTGTCGGCGCGGCGGCGGGCGCGCGCGGCGCCGTGGCGCAGCACGTCCCGCAGCACGTCACACGGGGGCGGGGGCGGGGGGTGCGTGCAGGCCGAGCAGGCGCGCCACGTGCCCGTAGGTGGTGTCGGCGCGGCGGCGGGCGCGCGCGGCGCCGTGGCGCAGCACGTCCCGCAGCACGTCACACGGGGGCGGGGGCGGGGGGTGCGTGCAGGCCGAGCAGGCGCGCCACGTGCCCGTAGGTGGTG
The DNA here is from genome assembly GCA_949316235.1 of Oegoconia quadripuncta. Lineage (NCBI taxonomy): Eukaryota > Metazoa > Arthropoda > Insecta > Lepidoptera > Autostichidae > Oegoconia > Oegoconia quadripuncta. The sequence goes on from CASGFV010000004.1 coordinate 120,352, forward strand.
TCGGCGCGGCGGCGGGCGCGCGCGGCGCCGTGGCGCAGCACGTCCCGCAGCACGTCACACGGGGGCGGGGGCGGGGGGTGCGTGCAGGCCGAGCAGGCGCGCCACGTGCCCGTAGGTGGTGTCGGCGCGGCGGCGGGCGCGCGCGGCGCCGTGGCGCAGCACGTCCCGCAGCACGTCACACGGGGGCGGGGGCGGGGGGTGCGTGCAGGCCGAGCAGGCGCGCCACGTGCCCGTAGGTGGTGTCGGCGCGGCGGCGGGCGCGCGCGGCGCCGTGGCGCAGCACGTCCCGCAGCACGTCACACGGGGGCGGGGGCGGGGGGTGCGTGCAGGCCGAGCAGGCGCGCCACGTGCCCGTAGGTGGTGTCGGCGCGGCGGCGGGCGCGCGCGGCGCCGTGGCGCAGCACGTCCCGCAGCACGTCACACGGGGGCGGGGGCGGGGGCGGGGGGTGCGTGCAGGCCGAGCAGGCGCGCCACGTGCCCGTAGGTGGTGTCGGCGCGGCGGCGGGCGCGCGCGGCGCCGTGGCGCAGCACGTCCCGCAGCACGTCGGGCCGCGCCCGCAGCTCGGCCGCCCGCTGCCGCACGCCGCCCAGCGCCTCGCACAGCGCCGCGCT
>CASGFV010000005.1:0-44457 GCA_949316235.1 Oegoconia quadripuncta
GTTTGCGATATCAAAATGTTTACCTTTATTCTAAGACTCTCTTCCAACCCAAGTTCATATTTCTACAAAAAGTTTTCCAAATGGTTCCAAATGTATCTTTTACGAAATATCATGAAAACGAAGAAATTCTTAGTCCCGCGGAAGCTGCTCCTAATTCCATCATAATTTTTGATGACGTTGCCACCGGGAATCAGAATAATATACGTGATTATTTTGCAATGGGTAGGCACAAAAATGTTGACTGTTTTTATTTAAATCAAACATATAGCAAAATCCCAAAGCAATTAATACGTGATAATGCTAACCTCATTATACTGTTCAAGCAAGATGATATCAATTTGCGTCACGTTTATGACGAACATGTTAATAGTGATATGAATTGGTTACAGTTTCGAGACATGTGTGCAAATGTATGGATCACACCTTATAGTTATTTAGTAATAAATAAAGACTGTGAAAAAAATAAGGGTTGCTACAGAATGAAATTTGATACATTTATAATGTTTGATTAGTGATTTAAATACAACGATCAAGTTTTTATTTTCATTTTGTGCTCTGAACTTGGTAAGTAAGGTACTGCGAATATGGATAATGAACAAAAATTAAAAAATCAAATAATAAAATCTGCAGAATCTGTTAAAAAAAAAGTTAAAATGATGCGGGATATTAGATCCAACAACGACATGGTCATTGAATCTGTTCTCAAACCAATAACAGAACCTCTGAAAAAAATGGTTAACAAAAGGTTTCCTGTGAATAACGATAAGAAAGATAGAACTCCGCCAGAAACTACTAAGACCAAAAAACGAAAGTTTAATTATAGATATACTCCAGCAGCAACTGTTAAAAAACTTAAATTTAGCCCCAGTGATTCGCATAATGAATATCTAGATGATGATGACGAAAGTGATGTGGGTGCAAATGAAACAGAATATTTAGAAAATAATACATCTGATAATCAGTCTGATAGGTCTGATACTAGCGGACTGTCTTTTGGAACGCCTGAGAATGTTAGTTCTCACACTTCTTGGTCTATGTCTTCTGAAATGTTTGATAATATCCCGTTCGGTGTAAGAAAAGAACGAGGAAAGCTAATGATGGGAAAATCTCGTGTGACTGTAACCGACAGCAAAATTTCAGTTGCTGAACGAACTTATACGAAAACACCAGGATTAATGGATTTATTATTTAAGAAAACACCTAACTTAAAACTTCTAACTGAAGATGATAAACGAAATTACAAAATTATGTTAATAGATACTAACGCACATCGGCGAGATTATGATACTTCAAAACCTATTAAAAGTAATAAGGGTCTTAAATATACACAAATAATTAGACCATTATTCATGAAGTTATGTCATAAAGATTCTGAAAGTATGGACGACTTAACTCAAGGATCAGGGTTACCGAATAAAAAAATACTAAAAAAAAATGTTGATTACGTTTATTGGGATAATCCAAATGAATTAATTGATCGATTGAAACTTCTATGGGCTTCGCGTGATGCTGGAAATACTGGAATGGATAATGAAATAATATCCATAATAGAGGAATTGAAAGAAAATGGTATCGTAAATTAAATATAAACAAAGTTAATAATAATTCTTTACAGTTTCATCTTAGACTTTGATTACAACAGTACTCTAGGAAATGAACCTTGATAAATTTGGGCATCACGTTCATAAGCGTCTACGAAGGTCTGAGTCTTTTGATTTTGATAAGGTGTTGGTAAAGTCCGAAAAAGGAGAATTCGATTTGCATTTCGCGAGGTTGAAAGGTGTAAAATCCCCTTTAACTGCAGATGATGCTGTAAATAAGGAATATATAGACAACTTGATTAATCAAAAGCAAGAAACAGAATCAATCGACTTTTCAAAAACCTTGATCAAATCTGAAGAGGGGGAATTTTATTTACATTCAGCAAGATTGACGGGACTGAAATATCCTTCTTCTGCAAACGATGCAGTGAATAAGCAGTATGTTGATAATATAGTCGATAACTTTTGCACAGAACAACAATTAACAATAAAGTTTAACGATTTCAGAGCTGGTATATCTTCGTTATTATCGAAGCTCTTAGAAAAATATTATACTAAATCTGAAGTAAATGCCATGCTGCAATCAATAAAAAATGATTAAACAACAAATTGTTGATGAAATTCATAAAGCAGCACGAAGAAATTTTGTTCGACGATCTGTCATATTAAAAGGCATTGATGATTTGTGGCAAGCCGATTTAATTGACATGCAAAGTGTTGCAAAAGTTAACAGTGGTTACAAGTATATTTTGGTTATTATAGATGCCTTTTCTAAATTTGTATGGGTTATGCCTATTAAATCAAAATCCAAGGTTGAAGTAAGTAATTCATTCAAAAAAGTCCTTGTTAATTCTAAACGTACTCCTATTAATTTGCAAACAGATTTAGGCAAAGAATTTTATAACGATTGTTTCCGTACCTTAATTACTTCATATAAAGTAAATCATTATTCCACTTATTCTACCAAGAAGGCATCCATTGTTGAAAGAGTTATCAAGACTCTTAAAAGCAAATTATATAAATATTTTAGTTTTATAGGAAACTATAAATGGGTAGGTAAACCCTTGAGTAATATTGTTGATTCTTACAACAATAGTGTTCATAGAATTACTAAATACAAACCAAAAGACGTAAATCTAAGGAATCAGTCTACAGTATTGTGGAATATAGCAAATTCTTCAAATATTCCGTTACTAACACAAATTAAATTTAGTATTGGAGATTCTGTTCGAATTAGCAAATACAAAGGAAGTTTCCAAAAAGGGTAACTCCTAATTGGTCGACTGAAATATTTACTATTACAAAAGTAAATAAAACTAATCCAGTTACATATCAAATCAAAGATCAACGAAATCAAATAATACTAGGGTCTTTTTATGAGCAGGAACTCCAGAAGTCAAAGTATCCTGATGTATATTTAGTTGAAAAAGTTTTGAAAAGAAAAGGCAACAAATTATTTGTTAAATGGTTAGGACTAAGTAAAAGCGAAAATAGCTGGATCGATAAAAGAGCGGTTGTATGAAAACTATTAAGTTTCTTCATGGTATTACAAAACCAATCACATGTTATATATAATTCAAGGGTTTACATTGGAATCACATTAGTTGCACAGTTATGCGAGGAAGAGGACTCCTCAACAGTGCAATAAATAACTTACCATTTGAATTACACATACCAGGGTACAATTACTGCGGTCCTGGCACTAAACTAAATGAACGCTTATTACGAGGCGACAAAGGTATAAATCCTTTGGACAACGCTTGTAAGAGTCACGATATTGCTTATTCGAAATTCAAAAATTTGGAAGATCGTCATAAAGCAGATTCAAAATTATTAAAAATGGCTAAAAGAAGAGTTCGTTCGAAAAATGCGGGCACGGGTGAAAAAATGGCATCGTGGTTAGTGAGCAAGGTTATGAAAGCCAAGTTAAAGGCTGGTGCGGGTATTAAAGGATTAAAATCAATTGTTTCTAAGATTCGCGCTCAATTAAAGAAATATAAACCAAAGAATAATAAAGCAGCTATTAAATTTGCTTTGTTCGCAGCAAATAAGTTGCTTCCTAAAAACTCAAATATTCGTTTACCTCGCGTAATTCCGATTCCAAAAAGCGGAGGCATTTTGCCATTAATACCAATTTTTGCTGGACTATCAGCCCTGGGTGCATTAGCTGGTGGAGCAGCAGGTATTGCAAAAACAGTTAATGAATATAAATCGGCTCAAAAGAATTTACTAGAATCCAAGCGTCACAATCAGGCTATGGAGTCGATTGCGCTAGGGAAAGGGTTATACATCAAACCCTACAAAAAAGGAGCTGGTTTATTTTTTTCTCCTTCAAAAAACTAAGCTTTAGGCTACCCAGACGAGCTCTAACTAATTTAGATATTATTAAATATGCTAAAGCTATAGAAATACCTTACTTTAGAGGTGTTTTTATGAGAGATAAATTGCCAAAAAAATCAAGACTAATTGAATGTGCTATTGTCAATTTAGACAGTTACAAAAACGAAGGCACACATTGGGTAGCCTATGTTAAATTAAATGAATATTGCGAGTATTTCGATAGTTTTGGAGATTTAAAGCCTCCTTTAGAGCTGTCTAAATACTTGAATAATAAAAATATATTTTATAATTATCTTAACTATCAAAGTTTCAATTCTGTAAATTGTGGTCACTTATGTTTAAAGTTCTTAAAAAATTTTTGGAGATCATTTATAACAAATCATATCTATTAAATGACATCATTATCAACATGTCCTTCACACTGTCAATATCTGACATAAAGTCAACTTTGACAACACACTACTCACCTGCTTTACAATTAGATGGAGAATATGAATGTGGTCTGTTGTATTTTTCTACATTTAATTCTATACCAAACGTAGACAACAGAAACAATAAATTCTACTACGGTGAAAATTATGTGATTGAAATACCAGAAGGATCGTACGAACTTCAAGATATTAGTGACTTTTTGAAAAGTAGAGTAAACAATTGTACATTTAAACTATCATGCAACAACAATACTTTGAAAACCACAATTCTATGTTCCAAAGATATGCATTTCATGAAAAGTGATTCAATTGGCAAAATTTTAGGCTTCGGAAAGGAAACCTTGAAAGCTAATATATTACATGAATCTCGTTATCCTATCAACATTCTATCTACAACAGTGCTAAGGATCGAATGTGATATTGTTAGAGGATCTTTTGTAAACGGAAAGCCTAGCCATATAATTCATGAGTTTGCACCTAATGTACCACCAGGTTATAGAATCATAGAAATCCCAAAAAACATTATTTATTTTCCTGTAAATCAAAATAGTATAAACTCAATTAATATACGGGTGTTGGATGTAAATAATAATTTGGTTAATTTGCGAGAAGAAGAAATACAACTTTATTTACATCTTAAGAAAAAATGATAGATTTTAATAAATATCCTACACCGATATGTCGCAGTACTAGTACTAAACTCACCATCAAAGAAACAACATCTTGCAAACTACTTAAGAAACAAAAGAAGAAAAGCACGAAAAAATTGACAAAAGAAAATAAGGATTTCCTCAAGATCATCGGGCTGTTAAAATGAGTATTCTTAACGTAACAGATGCTCCCATCTATGATAATTCCATAGAAAGCTATGAGTTTCATTCCTACAAACCTTATGTGACAAGTTTTGGTCTAAATGATGAGATACGTATACCAATTAATCAACAAGACCTGTACGTTTTACCGTCAGCTAGTTCGCTATACATAGAAGGTTATGTTAAGATTATTAATAGGGAAACTAAAGCTCAAGCATCTGAGTTTTATTTTACCAATAATCCGATTTTATATTTATTTCAAGACATTCGCTATGAACTTAACGGAGTAGAAATTGATAAAATTAAAAATGCAGGTATTACAACGACTATGAAATCTCTCTTATCTATGAATGAAGGCGATTCGAAAATGTCTCAAAGCTGGGGATGGAATATCGATGGGACAAAAAACAATGGAGGATATTTTTCAGGTTCCATACCACTCAACAAAATGTTTGGCTTTGCAGAAGATTATAACAAAATTATAATAAACTCTAAACATGAACTTATTCTACTTCGAAGCAATACAAATGTAAATGCGGTTAAACTCGCACCTCAAGAATTCATTGAAAAAGTTGAAATCAGTAAAATTGTGTGGCGTGTACCTCACATTAAAGTCAACGATCGAGAAAGAGTTAACTTACTCCGTCATTTAGAAAAAGATCGTTCATTAAATCTTATTTTTAGGAACTGGGATCTATATGAGTACCCAATACTTCCTAAAACTTCAAAGCATACATGGTCTATAAAAACATCCTCTCAGATAGAAAAACCAAGATATGTCATTTTAGGACTCCAAACTGATCGTAAGAATCATGTCAATAGAAATATGACGCAATTCGATCATTGTAATTTGAGAAATATTAAAGTGTTTCTTAATTCTACTTATTTTCCCTATGAAAATTTCAATTTGAGTTTTGATAATAATAATTATTCTTTATTATATGAACAGTATACAAAATTTCAACAGTCTTACCATGGACGTCGTCCAGACCCGTTGTTAAACTTTGAAGATTTTAAAATTAAAGCACCTCTATTTGTGATAGATTGCTCTCGCCAAGTGGAAAACTTGAAGTCAGGCGGTCCCGTGGATGTTCGAATTGAATTAGAAACTGATACATTAATTCCTGACCAAACGTCTGCCTACTGTTTGATATTAAACGACTGCATTTTTGAATACAAGCCCTTGACTAGTATTGTAAAGAAAATATCATGAATGCAAATGATATATTCGTTGATGTTCAAGGTTTTAAGGACATGAATAATGACTTCATCATTAAGGAATTGAGTTTGGCAAATGCAGATTCTAGTGAGGTGTTTCTAATTAAACCTCCTTATACATATTCCAGTTTATCAAATAATGAACGTAAACAAGTTTCTTGGATTGAACGAAATAGAGGTATATATTGGAATCAAGGATTTATCGATTACAGAGAATTTAAACGAATTGCTGAAGAACTTTTAGAAAACAAAAATATATTTGTGAAAGGATTAGAAAAAGTTAAGTGGATAAACGAACTATGCAATAAGTGTAGTGTAGTAGATATTGGAGAAAAAGGTTGTCCTAATTTTTTTACATTGCATGAAAAATATTGTAAAGGTAAATCTCTAAATTGTAGTTTTCATAAAAAAGCGTGTGCTTTAAAAAATGTAATCTGTATTCGGAAATGGTTTTACGAAAACAACATGTATCTTTTTAATTTAAATAAATGATTTGTGACTACATAATAAAATCTTTTATTATTTTTTTAACTACACACACTCTTCAAGAAAGCTACAGTAATAGTAAAAAGAAACAAAGTTATTCTGTTTTAGTTAAATGAGTAATTTATTTAAAAATAATTTAAACAAAATTTAAATTTAAATTAAAACTACTTATAAAATAAATATTTAAAATTATTGAAATAAAAAGTATTACAATAATAAATTTAAGGTACAAACCAGGATTATGGTTTAAAAACTGTAGTAGCTATTGCACAATTTTTTTGAAATATTGCTAACTAGACGTTCCGTTTGGTCCATAACGTCATCACACACATCTTTTACAACATAATGTGCACATAATAAAATATTTTTTTCATTTTCACTCTCACTATCACTTTCACTTGAGTTTTGCAAGTCCAATATTTTAATCTTAATAAGCCTTATTCCTTTGCTCGGTTCTCTGGTGAGGACAAACGAAGTCTCTCGACGAGATTTCTTTGTGACGTTCGAACTGCTAGCCCCCTTTTTGCTTGGTTTTGTCTTCTTTTGTGTTCTATTTTTGTGTGCTGAATTTTGAGTTGAGCACTGCACGTTCGGAAAGTCTTCAGAAAATCCATCCAACAGATCTTGGTGATGTCCGTATAGAAACACGGGAGAGTATGACAGCTCTCTAGGTTCGGCGTCAACTGGTACAGCAGTAACATCGGCGTCTCGAATGTTATTCTGTAACAAGAAATTTCATTATTGGAAAGAAAATAACACAATTGGTATAGGTATACAATAAAAGAAATATTTAATTTAACTTACCATTGTAAATTAGGTGATAATTTATTTCAAAAGCAGGAAGATGCAAATTGTCTGTAGCGTTGTACAAACTAATGATGAGTGACGATTGGAAGAGGTGTATGCGTGATACAATGAACCGCTCCCTCACCTCGTACCCCTGCGCTGCGCGCCCGAGCACGTAGATCACATACTTAGCTCTCCCGCTTTTACCACCGCAAGTTTACACCTGTTCCATTCGCACCCAGCATTTTTGTACAAGTACAAATTGCGCAATAGCTATTTGCAACATGTTTAAACTTGTCATAACCATTTCAAAACATACAGGATACCTTGGATTAATTAAATGAAACTTGGTTTAGAATATATACGATTTTTTATTTTCTAAATATTAAAAACATTTTCAAATGGCACGTTAACTATTGTTATATATACAATATTATGTGTTACGATATAATAATTTGTTCACTCACAGTCCGAGTAACAATTTCGTGTATTAATATTTTGAATACATTTATTTAATCTTAATAGTTCGGAATATAGTTAGATACAGCAATGTTTATCTTCTAAATACTTAAAACATTTTCAAATATCATGCTACAGTTATTTATATAATACTTATGTGTAGATGCATCATAAGAAATTATTTACTTACAGTCCGAATAACAATTTCGTTAATATTTTGAATACATTTATTTATATCAATATTATAGTAAATTTAAACTAAATCCTAATAGTTCCATAAATCATACTTTTAGGCTGTACAACCAAAAATATCTTTATGACCCCAAGCAATTGTAGACACTTTGTTGGATTCCAACAATCGCTTATCGTCGTTGCTCGAAAGGGCTATTTTATTTACAGTCTGAGTAAAAATTTCATGTTTTATTGTTTTGAAAAGTACATTCTTTTTACGAATAACATCACAATGGTACAACACATGTTTATAGTCTGAAAGACTTAAACCTTTAATTACATTTCTTTTTGTACCTTTTGCCTTTTTTATCGTTCTATCTAAGGTCTTAACACAGTAAAGTTTTGACCTGAGTCCTACAAATTCTTTAATAATCTTACCACCCATTTCATCCTTGAATAGTCCAGGTATCTTTTTATTTATGATAGGTAAACCAAACTCATTGCTCGGATCGTAGTTGCTAGTGTCAAAATATTTCAAAAAATTTACTTTACAATCTTCGTAAAAATCATCAGTTTGTACAGTGTATACAAAGCTATCGGTATCCGTATAGCATAACTCAATCCGATTTTCATAAAATGGCTTCATTATAGAGTAGTGGAAATCGTACATGTGACTTTTTGACAATTCCAGTACAGCAAATCCAATGTAGATTGGCTTATCAAGCACAATCCGCGAACGTTTCATTTGTATGGCTACTAGATCATCAGAAAGTATTGAAACACTATGGAAATTTGGACTAGCTATCAACTTTTCTGCACCAGTACATTTTTTAGTCTGATTATTCGTGTCTGACCACATATTGACCAATCTTACATCCACCCGTTGTTCTGTATTTTCCAAGGTTTTTCCAAATATGCTGTTGTTTAACAATTTGAAAAAATCTTGTTCAAAAGTAGATTTAGCTTTTTGACGTAGCTCTGTGTTGAGATCTATGTACTTTTTCAGAAAATTGCTTTGCTTAAACGTGACAGCTCTATGAATTTTTTTCAACAACAAACCATGTTCCAAACATTTTTTTAAGTGTACGTAATGTATTACATAGTGGTATTTATCATACAAGTTAGGTATTAGTTTTTTAGTTTTTCCTTTAGGTGACACGATTTTATCCGGACAGAATGGAAAATCGTTATGTTCGCTGTGTAAATTGGAAGGATAAGATAAATCTACTTCAAGAATGAAACCATTTTCCGCATCGTCCGCAACGTTTGTAATATTTGCCTCCAAAGATATTATCTCAGAGTTATTTAAAAATCTAAAGTTTGAATAAGGTAATGTGTGACACATACTGTATCCATACAAATTATTACAATCTAAATAAACAATATAAGAACTTGGTTCAGTTGGGTCAAAGGTTTCCAAATATCTATGGTTTGCTTTAGCGTGCCGTTTAGAACACATGCACACACCACCTCGAATACCTTGTTGTATCATTCGGAAAATTTCTATATCGCTTATAAGTTCTAAACGAACGCGGGTTTTCAGAAGCATTGCATCAAATGAAAGACTCGGTGCAGTAAGATAAAATGCAGGATCGAGTTGGTAATACTGTTTGCATGTTAATCTATAGTTTTCATAGATATCTGTCAACAAAAGAACGTCTGTCTCAAGATACAAATCGGTGTATTCACCCATATTTATCAAAGAAAATTCTGACCATACCGCCTGAGCATGCTCGTAATCACCATCCGTGATCGGATCATTGGTTAGCGAATTATAAAAACTATCTTTTGAAGGTAAACACGTGTCGTTATACCGTTCCCAATTGCACATGTAATCATATGGATATACGCCCTTCCGAGTAAGCAGATTGAAGAGCTTTTCATCAGGATAGTAAGATCGCAAATATCTAAAATCATCCTTCTTCATTGTTGAAGCTAACTTTTCTAAACTAGTGCCTAAAAACTTAAAAGAATCTACAAATCGTATTTGGAAGTGCTTTTCCGCAGTAATCGGAATAAATTTTGTGAAAGAAATATAATTTTCTTTTGTTTTAGGTATGACTTTGATAGGTCCAGGAGCTTTACCTAATTCTTTTATGAAAAGATGACAATCATATCCCGTGAGATTATGGAAGAATACAGGCAAAAACTTTGGCGCTTTAAATTGCAAATTACAACGGCTGTGAGCTGCACCACGGTATCTACCAGTCATGTGACAATGGTCTCTCACTTTATCTAATACTAGAAGACGATCGCATATGTGACACGTTTCGGCATTTTCATAGTTGCGAGCGTCACACTCTGTGAAAACCATGGACACACTCTGATTTAATATTGTGTCAATTCTCTTTGCATCGTCGTAAATTGATTCAATAAACTTTTGTACGCAATCTCTACCTCGATATAAAGATATATGATTGTACCGTTCATCTACAGTACAAACAATGTGATAAGCAAAAGCAATTGGTACGTGTCGCTGTTGAGTTATCGTGCTCGACTTAAGAGGATCGGGTTCGCATGTGTCGTATCGTTCAAGCATGGCTTCAAAGTCTGCATAAACAACAAAAGGGATATTTTGCTTTCTGTTATAATTTTCAAACTCTATAAAAGAACCTTTCGGCGGTAACACGGTAGCCACACCTCCACAACTATGAGAATTTAACAGACCATTTGAATCGAAAAATAGGAGACAGTGTTCACAAAAGTGCAATTTTTTATGATGTTTAGAAATTTGGTTTCCAACGAGGCGTGACAAATCTTTAATCAAACAGTAATGTGAAATATCGCCTTCTTCTAGATAAAGTATATGAATTACTTTTTTGTTCAATGGTTCTGATTTGTAAAGCGGCCCAACAACTATTTTTTTATCTTGTAAACCGTAAACAAAAATACATAACTGCGGGTTGTTGACTTCAAACCGAGCGATATCCGAAAAACTCATTGGAAACTTTAAATCGTTCACGTTCAACACGTCTTCGAATTTGGGATAAGATGATACTCTGTCAGGGTGACGCTTAGCCGGATACAAAGCAGCTGTTACTGACCATAAAAAGCAAAAATCGTCACGATTCTTTATGTTTACACACGCTTTTTTGGACTTGATCGCAGCAGGCAGCTCGATGAAACTTGAACCGCGCAAGGGCTGGTATTTATTAATGTTAACCTCTAAATGAGAATTATGTAAAAATGTAAAACCACTGTCGCGCTGTTGAAATTCACTTATTTTTTTCATTAAATAATCTTTAACTTCACACATTAATGTATCATGATCGTAATTTTGATGAATAGTATAGTTTTTCGTGTTAAATGATTTCATCTCTTGGGAATCATTTTTAACCAAAAGAAAGAGAGCGAAAAATTCAAAATTGATCTTAACACAGTAATTTTGCTTTAAAGACAAATCAATTAATGTTTTAGTTTTGTTTTGTATGTCGTCAAAAAACCTTTCCACGGAAGTTGAATCCAAAGAATCTGACGCAATTATTCTATATGAAGCTATCCGGTTGCGAAATGCGGTCTTTATAATTTCAATACCTTCGCTAAAAGGGGAAATATTTTTGTTTTTGTGGTTAATGCTTCGCAAATGACCTGCCCAATGATCACGATCAACGGCGATTTTACAAACGGTACAAAATGGCATTTTATAAGTAGATGCTATTACTAACGTGTAAGTTATCTGGTACTAAATAATATTATGAATCTAGTATTAATTAATTAATTAAGTTGAATAGAGAAGCGGCACAGTGACAAATGAAAATGTTTTTAAATAGATACCTATATTATATATGTATTTGAAAATGGTGGTTAACCCTCATGATAATGTAGGTACCTATTTAAAAATCTTTTCACTAAAAAATACGGGCTCGCAGTCATTAAATAGCTCGTGACTCCGCTTCATAAAAGCTTGCAGCTTTTCCCACTGCGGAGTCCCCCTATTTAATTTGACCTTTAACGTCACCTCCGCGTGTTTCCACCTCTGATCCGGGACTGCAGAGGTCGCCTCCTCCGTGTTGTATACACGCACTTCCAGGAAATATTCACCGCTTTGGTGAAAAGCTTCCCGGCGCACCCTCCCGCCAGGGACTCGGGTCGTTAAGTAAGTCTGAAGTACCTGCTTCGCCGTGGAAGACTTCGGCTTCGACGCCTCGGGCTCCAGGCCAAATAGCCCTCCGGAACTGAAACAATATTATATAGGTAAATAAACATCAAATATGTCCGCGTGGTGGCTCAGAGTAGAATAGCGCACCAACCCATCACAAGTAAGGTGTTATAATCAGACTAATGATTGAGGTAGAATATTTACTACGTCCGCAGACATAGAAATGGGCAGCAGTATTTTATGATTGAATTCAAACCCTGCTATCGATGTCGGACAGTGGTCTGATGTGGCCCGTTGAGTTAAATACATTGGCTATTTTTTAAATTTGATAGAGAAAGTGTAAGTTTTCCTTACCTTGTCAATGTCGAAGTCGAGGTCTCGGTAGCGTCGCCGGCGGTTGTGTCGCGACCACGGCAAGACTTCTTTTTGTTGGAACTGTAAAGTAAAGTTTAACCATAAACACACAATGTTGAAATATGTATGAGTGGAAATGTGTAGGTCTAATTTTTACCTATTTGATGCTGATAGCTCGGCAGGCGCGTTTCTTTTCACCGCTGCGGGTGCCTTCTTCTTCGGGGCCTTCTTCAGCACCGCTTTCGCAGGCGGTGAGGGCGGCGAGTCAGAGCTGTCCGACTCGATGAAAGTATTATATTCAACGTCCGACCTGAAAATAGAAACAAAATTATTATAATAACATTTTAAATAAAATATATCAAATATTAGACCATAATTCAAGAATTATTTATGATTATGTTTTATATTCAAATATACTTACTAACATTTTTTTTTAATTGGAGCGAAGATGGTGCCACAGTTGCAGATGATAGGTATCGTCACAGAAACAATTGTAGAATGAATAAATTTTACTCAAATATTGTGTATTTATGGGTATCAACAATACAAAACTGCTACATACCTAACTACATTATTGATTCATTATCAAATCAAACTTAATTCCTACGCAGGAAGAAATTTTAATAACAGCTAAGTAAAAGCACTTACGACCTATTGTACCGAGTCACTTGATCGCCTCAACTGTCCCACGATGATTTGCTTAGTTGCAGTTATTTTTATAGGAAAATAAATATATGAGTGTATTTGTTTCGCGCAACGCGCTGCAGTTTCCACCGTATTTGTAAAATGAAACCTGACTAAGCGATTGTATTATCAACTACGACGAAGTCAAACGAAAGGTAATGTGTTTCACAAGTTGTATGTACTCGTATGTTATTCTAAAACATTTTAACCGAATTTAACAAATGAGATATCACTAATTCGTATAAAACCAAACGAAGATAGTTACGCGGAGTGTATACTTAAATTTACACTGCTGTATCATTGCTTAGTTCGGGAGTACTTCAATATGTTATCATCATCCGTTCCTAAACATCCCACTGTAAGGGGATGGAGGAGAGTATGGACCATAGTCCACCACGCTGATCCAGTGCGAGTTGGGTACTTCATAGTAACTTCGATTATTTCTAGAGAATTAAGAGTTTACGAGCAATCAGATAAACACACTTACCTAAGTTCAATTAAAAACTCATTCGCACATAGGTAGGGGAATCGAACCCGAATCTCCCAAAGGACCCGCATTTCAATCACTGAGCCCATATGTTCAAATATCAAGAGTTATAATTAATTATCAGACAAAATACCTTAATATCATAATCATAGGTCGATTATTTTTATCGAACATGTTTTGTGTATTTTCAGCACTTTCAAAATCAGATAAAGTCACGGCTGATAGCTAGTGAAGAAATAAATAATTTTCATTAAAATACAAGTAACTCGGGAGGTGACACTATAGCTAGCAATTCCACTTATCGGTCTTTTGTCAACTGTGCATAATTCAAGCTGCATTAAAACTTTAATTTGCGTCAATTCGTATATTATCTAGATAAAAGGTGTCTCACTAATGTTAATTCAATAGTACAATTCACAAGCAAATACATATATACATTCACGACTCTTATCCCAAATGGGGTGGTTACAAATATTTATAAATATATATATATATATATATATATATATATATAGCTATTTATAAATATTTCAATTTATTAACATAAGCTATAAACGTTTACAGACTTAAGAAGATATACGATATGTAAATGATAAAGGTGAGGCGACTCGCATTCTCATTTTCATCGCAAGACCGAACTCGAGAAATAATAAAAACCGGCCAAGTGCGAGTCGGACTCGCACACTAAGGGTTCTCTACCATTATCTATAAAACGGCAAAAAATCACGCTTGTTGTATGGGAAGCCCCTTAAATATTTGTTTTATTTTAATTATTTATTTTTAAAGTGAATATAGAACTAAATATTTTGTGAATATTTCAAGCGTCTACCTGTTGCCGTTATCGACATATACAATATCGACCAAAAACGAGCAAAACAATCACTTTATTTATTCTGTTTGTTTAGTATTTGTTGTTATAGCGACACTAGAAATACATCATCTGTGAAAATTTCAACTGTCTATCACTGTTCATGAGATACAACAGAGTCTTAGTAATAGGGTCCCGTTTTACCCTTTGGGTACGGAACCCTAAAAATGGGTGGTGTACTTTGCGATCTATCTTTGTACCTACCTAGACATTATAACATTTGACGCTAAGGCATGCACGTATTTTGATTTAACCAGCAACATAGCGAAACATGAGCAAGCGTCAGGTTGCAAACTTATTATAACAGCAGCAGTGTTGTCAGGTGCATGGCTTTCCTCTTTTCCCACGCTTTTGTTAAAACGGTTCTGCTTTCGATTATAGTATAACAATTCAAGATTTATGTATTAAATAATACGGTCTATAGTACTTAAGGTATATTCAATACCCTTAATCAACGGTTATGGGTTCAATTCCTGGCAGGAGAAAATATTAATCAAAGGATATGTACCTATTAATTCTCATGATTTGGTTTATTGAAAGGTGATATTAACGACGGCTTGCGTAGTGAGTACTATACTGTTTAAGAAACGAGCCGATGCGGGTTCGATTCCCGCTAGGGGTAAATTTTAAACGATGGTTAATTCATATAGTTCTTATGATTTGGCTTATTGGGGTGAGACTTTGACGACCGACTGGTAGTGTCCTGGTTTGAAACCAAAATACTGCGGGTTCGATTCTCGCTAGGGGCAAATATTTGTCAGATAAATACAAACATTAAGTGTCTAACGATGTTTACATATTTACATTAATATATTTTTATCCATTATCTAGTGTGTATAGCACCGGATTTGTTCATTTATTTATTTAAGTAATTAAATATTTGCGATGTGGTTTAGATTTGGGAGAGATTTCATTCGAAATGGACGTCATAAAGCGGTCTATAGAAACTTATGTAGAAGTTGAGAAAATATGTGAAATATGTGAAATACAAGAGGCCTTAATCACCAAACACGGTTACTATACAATGTACGGGTTCCGATCATGTTTCTGGTGTTTGTTTAAATTGTGTCCTGATACGGCATGTATTAAATACTTGGAAGATTTAGATATTCGCACTCGTATGGCTGCAACTAATAAGCTTCATGAATATTAAAAGGTTATTTTAAGGTTCATACATTATAAAAAGGTCCTTTCAGGACCAACAAACTGTTCAATGTTTCCACGACAGATCATTTACAACTACAGGTGATTTATATAGGAATTGTGATGGAGCGTTGATATAACAACAATTCTTTAAATTAGAATTGCACAGAGTGAGAGCGAACGATCATTCACCTCGTAAACTAATGGTGGGATAGAATGCACAATAGATCGAACGATATTATTGGGCATTCTAGGACACCAGAAGTGAAGGAGGCGAAGCAGGTGCGTAGCCGACTGAACGGATGGTGGTCTAGAATGCCCAATAATATCCTACTTATACCTATGTATTTTCTATGTATCGTCTATGTACCTGCTGATATTTAAAGTTATTCACCTTTTACTTTGCACTATCCAACTACTTATTAAAAGCTTCTTTAACTGAGGTTATCTGGAAGAAATCGCTATCAGCGATAAGACCGCCTTTGTACATTTCATCGTCTATGTTAAATTTTCTTTGTATTTTATTTTTGTGTGCAATAAAGAATTTAATAATAATAATAATGGCTCCGCTTGTACTGACCAGAACCGAGATTTAAACAGCGCTGATGTTCAGCCACTCCCTCTCCCTGAGATGTTATTCAGGTATGTTGGCACGAGCGCTAGCACAAATAAAAAAATATTATTAAAAACATTATCTTATACATACACATAGAAGAACTACCTTTTAAAAAGATTTTAAAAAAATTGACTGTAAGCTAATTATCCCAATTACAAATTCAAATTTAATTTAATTCCAAAATAGGTACTCGTATAAAGCCATATAATAAAACTCCTAAATATTATATAATGTGATTTTATGAGTGCATGTCTATTTGTTTAATTAGGTAATAACGTATATTTTTAATAACGGCGTTGTGTGTGTGTGTCCAGATTTTTTATACTTAAGACCAAACGAGGGGCAGATTCTTAGTAATGTTTGATGAAAATCGCATAAGCCATTTCAAAAAATTATCTTTTAAGAGGGTTTATTCCGTCATTAGATAAATTAAGATTTCCTTTTAAATACAGAATGAATAAAAATCGCTCTGATTTCCACTCGAGAAGCCTGAAAGCTAATTATAAATAATGCTAAAATAGCTTTAATGAGAGTTATTTCAACACTTAATTCACGATTATAATAAAAGAAAGTGTCCGTTTTTATCAATAACTTGAAATCTCAAAAATAACCGCCATTAAAGCTTGTTTTTTTTTATATTTAAGATTAAGCTCAAGGATAGCTCCTTAGCCATGTTTGATAGAAATATATTTATCTTATAACGCAGTTGGTTTGATTTATCTGGATGACATAATCGCTTGTTTTCTCGGAACTTCACTAAATTTTCAATTTATAGTTGTTCTATCGAGTATACATTATTCATCTGTTAGAACACCATCTGATACTACAAATACCTACTTATTTATTTCAGCTGCTCAGTTTCCAGTTCTCCGTTTCTTTCAGTGTTGTTGCGAATTTCTTTTTCCATTGAGACACCACTTCGTTAAACAAGCTAGCTTGTTATTTCACGCCGCCATGTCGTAACTGGAACTGTGACATAAGACAACATCCTACTGTATGGAGTGGAGCAGATATACAACTGGCATTATGGTATAACCACGCTTAACATAAGTAACGTAAACCTGTAAATCGTTTGCTCAACCACGGTTGGATAAAGTATGAGTGTTGGCTCTATAGCTGTCAATTTGAATGTGGATTCAGGGAAGTTACATATTAGTTGTAATTAGAGGGTGGTGGATCAATAATAGAACCGCCAAAAAGTGGTGAAACAACAGACTTCAGTAAGGTTTAGTTATCTATTATCCATATTAAAAAAAACAATAATTTTTTTTTATAAATAAATAATAAATAAATATTTCGAAGACTTACATCAATTATCTAGTCCCAAACTACGCAAAGCTTGTACTATGGATACTAGATAACGGATAAACATACATAAATATTTATATAAACATCCATGATTCTGGAATAAATGTTATTATTCATCACATAAACATTTACCCGTCGCGGTTCGAACCCGCAACCGTTGGTTTCGCTGACAGGGTCACTATCCACTACACCAATCGGTCGTCAAATTAAGATCGGTTAACAATTATCGTGGAAAAAAATACAGTCGAAATGAGGACGGACAAGTTTTTAGAAGTCGGTTAAAAAAGAGTGAACAACTAAACACAATATCTTAAATCAAATTAAATCTTATATTAGATGGCATCCCAATCCCAATTTCTCAACTAATATTATAAATGTGAAAGTTTGTGTGTATGTATGTTTGTTACCTCTTCACGCCTAAACGGCTGGACAAATTTGGTTAAAATTTGGTATGTAGACAGATTAGGACCTGGATTAACATATACACAACTTTTATACCGGATAAGTGACTGGTTCCTGTAGAATAGGTGTTATTAGTGGAATTGCTTTTGAGTCATAAAGTGACTTGGTGAACGAATTTTACGCGGACAAAGTCGCGGGTAACAGCTAGTTATGAAATAAAGAAGTTGGCTACAAAAAATATTTCCAAAACAAAAAGTGATTACTGGAAAAAACCCTCTTATTTCTCCAATAAATGGTATTTTCGATCACATTCGAAAGTACTATTCGAACTCTACATAAAAGGTTATTTACTTTAAAATCGATATTTAAAAAAGGCTTGTTATGTTGTATATTCTTTGTAACTAGTTCGGTCGCTCAAAGTTCGGTGGCAAAATGACAATTTAATTACCAAAATCCTCGCTTATAATCAAAAATAATAAATAAATATTTAGAAAAATTACATTAATAATCTAGTCCTAAACTAAACTAAGTTTGTGCTATAGGTACTAGGTAATGGATAACATTACATTTATATAAATATCCATGACTCTGAAATAAATGTTTGTATTCAACGCAAACTTTTACCCTTAACGGGATTCACTTCAGCAACCAGTTGATTCCGCAGGCAAGGTCACCACACCAACCGTTCGTCAATATTACTGTTAAAAAACTGTTCAAGATGTATATTCAATTGAATAACCAGTTTAACCATCTTCCCATGACTTATAACATCAAATCAACAGCCTAAAGCGGTCCACTGTTGGACATAAGCCTCTCTCATGGCCTCTCACAATTTTCGCTTTCCATAAAAGGATTTGTTTTAATCGCGAACTCGCAAAAATATACGATCGCTAACCCGCTCAGAACCTACACTATTAGGTATCTACATACTTGTATATACATTTAATTACATAGGCATTGGCATATGATGGCGATGTCAAGTCAGGATCCCTCAAATCAATCAATTACGTAATATCTTGTTACGTCATTCACAAGCATGATTGATTCATATTCATGAATTGCACTTCGCAGCTGTAATAGAAAGGTGTACTATAATGCTTGTGTGTACATTAACAAGGGGTATGTCGGGGCAATAAATATAATTACACATTAGCAAACCTATAGGAGTATATTGTATAGAGATCGTGGTATAAGGTTGTTGCTAAATACGAACAAAGTACACATTTAAATGGTCCTGTTTATAGTCAAAAGATTTTATATAGGATAAAAGTGTTACTGGAAAATTCACAAAGCTGACTCAGAAGAGAAACTCGAGGGTTGCCCTTTTTAAGTGGGTTTTGGGATACAAATGAAAAATATTTAATATCGCCGAGCCCATGTTTGCATCATCCAAATAGTCAGAAATTTTATAATAGCCTTTTTATGTTTTATGATGATTTTGTATTTATTTAAGCGCAAAATGTCTAGTAAGTTTGTGTAAACAACTGACATAAACAACAAGTTTATGTTTATATCTTTACATTATGTAGTTATGTCACTATTTTTCTTAAACCATCCTTTTTCTTACATACAAGTTTTAGTAAATATATTGCCATGCCAATGTTATTTATTTCTTAAATAATATATTTCATAAATTTTGAACTATGGAACAATAACTTTGACAGTAATAAAACCTACACCTAGAAACAGTATATATATATATATATATGTTCCTCTTTTCTATCACTGGCTAATTATTAGTGTGAGAAGAATACTCAAGCATAAGCTTAAAATGTGATTTTTTGAACTAATTTTCTTATATAGCATACCTACATACATAATTTAGCGCTTTATTGGCTTTTATTTCATTTCAATCATCATCAAATCATAAAAAATGCTTTATTTTGTAGGTACACAGGGTACAGTCAAAATAGTCAGATTTTATATATTTAAAGCTACTGCTTGTTCAAAAGGCAATTTTCCCCTGAGAAGAACAAGCAAGAAACTCGAGTGTTGCTCTTTTATTTTTAAAAATGAAGATATAGTTTTTGAAGATATACATTAGCAACATGAGAACTTGGTTTCTTACATTTAGTCGGATTGCCCTTTTTTGGTGGGTGATTCATTTCCCAATTTAATTTAGCGGAAATTTATGGCTACTTCACTTTAGTTTTCTCCCTCGACATCGATTCTCTCGTTCCGCGGCTTAGTTATGACATTCACGAAGACATGAAATAAACAGTAAAGCTCGCTTTTGGCATATTTTTAACCGACTCCAAAAGAGTACTATGTTCGTCTGTTACGTATTTTTTCATGTATGTTCATCCATGTTGTTTTTTCGTTTGATAGGGTTTATCACCAGGGAGATTCCATATAAATTTGGAAATGGCATAAATTAAGATTTCAGGGGTTCAAACTTTAAGAAATTATGTCAAATACTTAACCAGAAACCGCGTGTGCGTTAGAACATTATACCGCAATGTTTCTAGCTCAATATTAATATAACCTCTCGAAACAAAACACAGTCTATAAATATAACGGTCTACCTGTTAATAAAACATTACATTACCCACTCATTAACCCTGACTAACGCCTTATAAAATAATAATTTGTTGAAGCCTTTCATAGTTTCTACATAATAAGGTAGAGATTATGCACGTGTTGGAGTATCGTAAAGTCTCGTCCACACATATTTTGTTACGACCTTGTTGATTTATAAATTCACAATAAACGAACAAGTCACGATACATGTTTTTTATTACTTATTTTTATTTATTTATTCGGCTTTGGTTCTTAGTGGAAATATATTCATAATCATGAGTGGCGTCATCAATCGAACATTGTTGGACTTCCATACTAAAAGTTGTTTCAGAATGGTTTACTTTGTATGGGTAATCGAAAATTTTTTGATCTAATTCGACTATGGTTCCTTGGGGAAGTTGTTCGTAATCTATAGCGGCGTCACTCGTTAATGGGAATTACATGAATTCATCGCATCTGTATAATCGTTTTATGAGGCACAGTAAAAGTCGCAACACTGTTGGACATCATGTGCCGACACAAATGTTCCCGGTGTGGACGAGCCTCAAAATTCAATGGGTATATAGTTGGTATACTTTTGCAACTTGCCGGGAACGTAGCTAGATAGAATACAAGGCGGGTTAGGTAGGTAGGAAACTAACTGAACATAATCATAATATTTCCAAGATTGTGTTAATTAGGGATAGTGTGCCAACTCGTAGAAAGTTAGTCGTTCAAGATCTATTTTAGGCTATGTATGTAGCACAGAGATTGCATCCCATATAGGTCTGGGAAAACGAACATCTCCTCACGTGGATATGATTAAAGATGACAGAGGTTCATCGTCAATGTACCAGCATCAAATGCAGTCTGTCCATGTAGTCACACTGTGGAACTCACTTCCCACTAATATATGCGGCAACCAGGCGTTGCCTTTCTTTAAATCCCGTTGGAAAAAGCATTATCTTAGGTCCTGTCAATAACCATTGTTTATATTTGTAGGCTTAATTACGTACTTATTATTCATCATTTTTGGCTGCCACATGGTCACTAGTCTGACAGCAATCCACTGATCTCGCGTGGTGGATTATGGTTCATAACCTCTCCCTGTTAGCGGGGACTGTGCCCCAATAGTGGAGACGTGTAAGGCTGTTGATGAAGAAAATCAAGCAGTGCGTAATGCAGTCAGGACATGACATTTTGATACCCATAGCTTCTTTTGCCTTGCACGATATTATTAACTTAATAGATCTAGTGCGTTAGGGATATACTTTTAGCTGCAGCTGACTGTTTTTTTTTATGCACGACGGGTTCGTACTTGACCTCAATCACACCTGATGTTAAGTGAAGATGAGGTCGAAGGTGGAAGCGTACTGCCTCGAAAACCCCAACACATTTGGGAGACTGGCTATCTACTGTACCCTGTACCCTACTTTTAAAGTTAATAAAAATTTGATAGTCACGACAATAGCTAGCACGAGTTACAAAGAGCTATATTTCATTAAAGTTACAGAAAATTAAATGTACATACGAAACTGCACAGTGGGACAATAAGTCGTAATTATATTTGAATTTAGTGGGACTGCGACGTCTTTTACAAAGGAACAATTTGAAGTGAATTTCCCAGTACTTATTTTTCACATTTTGTACCTTCCGCAGACTCTATAGGTGTACTGATGTTTTGTTTTGCTAAACTTCAGCATAAGGCTCATGATTTAATTACACTGTTAGAAGGTGCGTTCCTTCAAAACATAAGTTATAAAATACATTATTTTGTCCGTGGAATATTCGTATTTTCTTTTTGAAAAGTATCTGAAACAGAATCCCGGCTTCTCTCAAAAAAGTTTTACGACTTTATTATGAATGTGTTAGAGCATTTAATTAAAAATTCTACTATCAAACGTTTGCAATCAGAGGAGACAAAAGAGGATCCAAGAGAAAGAATTTAGCATTCAACACACAGACGCTCATTACGATTGGCTTTGTTCTATTATTTACAAGACACGTACGGTCTTTTATGTATAGACTTTTCATTAAAACATAATTCAACAAAGAGATTTTATTTCGAGGACATTATTAACAAATTAATTCTTTTACCTTAGGTACTTCTAAATAGCAATTTATTGTACTGAATCATGGTATCTCACTATGGGCCTCTTAAGAAAGCTCAAGGTCACGAGTTATTGAGAATTTCGGCGATCGGCGTTTCACTGCGTGATTGAATCAGAAAGCCGTGGACGAACGACAGTCGCGACGTAGCCCGGATTAGTAAGATGAAGCGGCAGTGAGCAGAGCACATAGCTCGAAGAACTAATGCCTGGTGGGGCATTAAAGTAGTCGAGTGGAGACCACGCACTGATCTGGCTGATATGATCAAGATATGATGGCCAATAAATGATTAACATGTCTATCTTATTTTTATTTTGAAAAGTACTCAGGAAAATTCCGAAGTTTCAAATAATTATAGTTATTTTAGAAGATTTTTTCATAAACGCAAAGCGTGACTTAAAGTTACCTATAAAACATAAATGTATTTTTACACACACAACATGTTCATAATTATATACGGCTAGCCAAACCCAGCATTCACAATGCTGTCACCATTATGCAGCGTATTGCTAAAGGTAGCGAAAATAGAAAAGGAAAAATTGGACACAATTTTATAAAGACCAAGTTCAAAGAAAAGACAAAAGGGAGGAGAGATAGAGGAAAACTAAATGTAGCTATCTCCCAACTGAAAAATAAAATAAAATTGCATCATATACCTTACAGGAAAATATAAAAGAATGAAGAAGTGGTAATTACTGCTGACGGCCGATTTGTCTACTGGGTACGAATTCTGCCTTAGCAACCAACAACGGTTGCGGGTTTGAATCGCGTCAGGGGTAAATGCGAACTATAATTCCTGAATCATAGATGTTTTACTCGTATTTAAGTATACAATGAATAAATCTCTTGAGGCATGTTGGGACTAGATAATTGAATTGTTGTATCCGATAAGAATAATTTACTGCACAGACAAGACCTCAAATGTTTCCTAAAAAAGAAAGAAACACGTATTGATTGATGATAACCATCATCATCATATCAGCCACTAGATTTCGACTTCCCGCGACCTCTTTAGGTCGTACATCCACCTTGCCGGTACGTGGTCTCCACTTTAGAATTTTAATGCCCCACTAATCCGCTGGACTATGTCGGTAACTTTCATTCTTCTACGGATTGTAGATAATGATTAATGATATTAGCGATATTTGTACTATTAGAAAGGGTACGGCGGAATTGTTTTCAGTAACTTGATGAACATCGGATTTCTCGAGTGAAAAACAAATCACGTCGATATTTTATCGGCATTGAACAATTTATTGGTCCGGGAAAATAATATTCCCTGTTGTTTACGTAAAAAATGATTTACTGTTCTGATAAGATCCGGCTCAGAAGGTACTCAAGTACACGGGGAGCAAAGAATAATCCCATATTCCGCCAAAAACTTAGGCAGTCTGTTTATTTCCATGATTCTAAATTACGCAGTCGATTCACTTCACCTATCCGGCTTATTGGATAAACAGATATTTATTTCCGTGGATATTGCCATCCGGTGACAAACCTTTTTCGAAAGATAGCGGTAGTACCATAGATGAATAGGTAACGAGATAAAGAGTAGCTTCCTAAAGGCAAACAAGTTTCATTACATTTTCGAAAAGAAGAAAACCAACACAAGAGGACGTTATTACGAAATATCAAGTCAACGATATAATACGAGTATACCTTCCTAATATACAAAATAAAAGGAAATTTTTATAAACAAAAAACCAGAAGCATATGATAATAGTAATAAAAAATCGTATGTGACAAAAATTGTGGCTGACGGCAGCCACATTTATTTCTCTGTAAAAATATACATATAGCCTAAAACACTTTCGCAATTATGACGAATCCCACTACACCTCATTTATTAAAATCCGTCAAGCCATTCAGCCTCCTTTGGACTTAGGACAAGCCTATCGATCGGACGGCGAATTTTTTTAACAGTGTGCGCCAAAGGAATGGGCATAATACATACAATCAAAAAACTTTATCCTGCTTCTGGCACAGTCGAGTTAATAGAAACCCAACTCACGATTATAAATGACAAACAAGACGAAATAACTCAAGTGATTTAGGCCAGAGAGTGTTATAGTACCTAGTATCAATTTCGTGATTATTGTGCGACTTCCGACTTAGTCTTGTTTTTGATTTTTAACTCCCGACGAAAAAGGACTGGTGTTATGTATGTCACGGCGTTGTGTATGTTATATCGAATCTTTGTCCGGGTGTATCTCAATAATCCGTAGTCCGATTTGAGTGCGGTTTTTTTTATTTTTAAGACTGATGGAAGAGGTTCCTTAACCATTTTTAATAAAAAACGGTTCAGCCGTTGTGAAGATATTTAAACTTTCAACACAATATACTCATTTACATATATTTTTTAATACATTGGTATTTACCTGTTTTTGAGTTTCTTTCGTCGAGGCCTATCATTTGATACAGGGTGATGGAAATATTACTTTTTTTTAAATTCTATATTTCTATAAGGGCTTTAATCACTCAAGTGATTAGGCCAGCCCTATTATACCTTAACCTATAATAACTAACATTTCTTAAGACTAAGAAAAATAAACTTATATATAACTTTACTTCCAATGGAAATGGTTTGGCCAAAATACATTAAATTGTACCTAAATCTAACGAATTAATATCTAATTGTTTAAATAAATGTTGCCTTTCTGGAGCATTACGGGCACATTCCAAAAGAATATGGTACACATCTTCAGGTATATTGCAAGTTTGACAATTCGGAGATGAAAATTTTTTCATTAAATATGCGAACTTATTCAATGGCATGTGTACGGACCTCAATCTTAATGCCATTTTAATAATTATAAAAATATATAATTATAACCTAGAGTGGCATCGCTAAACCAGGGTATACGAGGAGGCTCACTGACAATTGTCCTATACCATTATTCTTACTCCTTAGAGCGCGCATTGAAAAAATATTACTTGTCAATGACAAAATGGCTGCTAGCGCCTACTATATATTAGATTTATCATGGTGACACACCTATGACACTTCCGGGCCCATTGTCCAAATCGACAGAGGCTTTTAGGGTGTAGGTGGTAACATACCAAAATCCTCCTCAATGCACTATCCTTCTTTGGCGTCGTTGTAGTCAGGTAAAAAGATATCTCAATCACAGAATACTGAAATAACTTTCATTAAAAGTTACTGTATTTTTCATGACTACGCCAACATGCCATAGAAGAGTCACTAGTTCTGCAGTTAATGGAAGTTTTTCAATTAATACTCCTAAAGAATCTTAATTTCAGTGAAATTCTCTTGACCCAGGCTCCTGTTTAGCGGGCTAACATTACAAAACGGTTTACAAATTGGGTCAATGTAGTAATCAATTTATAAGAGTTTCAACCCTAATCTTGACAAGAGGTTAATAGGCCTTGTAAAAGCGACGTACATAAATTATTTATCCGAAAAATATAGAGTTTTTTATCCCGGTCCCTGTAGGGCATAGCGTCACGTTTCGTATTAACGTCGTTCAAGATTATGATCGTGCTCACAACATTAATGCATTCACATGATCCCCGGCTCTCCTATTTCTCCCTAACTAGACATATTTTGGGGTAAACATATGCCACTACGATCTACATACGAATACGATGTTCTGTTCATGATCTTTATTGAAATGTAAGGGGTTTCAGCTTATTTGTATAGTTTATTATTCGATAACATGATTGCTATCCGCACGCAGGTATGTTACATTATAATGGGTGGAAACGATATATCGATTATTTCCTTATTCTAAGTGATATCGAAACTACGTCACTAGGGTACAAAATTACATAAATAACTTATCAAGAATAATATGGTATATGGCCGAAATGTTGTCTTCTGTCATTAACATTTACTAGAAATAGAAATTCTGAGTGTTATCATGCAGATTTTTATTATTACATGAAATGTAAAATATCTGGAAATGTCTTGTAATAAATAAACCTTATATACAATTAAAACGAAATAACATTATTTTGATTTCAAAAATGTAATCGAATCGTGTTTTATCGTTTGATGGAATGTAATGTACAGTATGGGAAATATAATGGTTGAGCGTTCCAAATTAGTAGAATTCCAAATATCAAATATATAGCGTCTATTTTCATTCACTAAGCAAACTAATTTCGATAACACTATAAAGGTTTTTTTATAGGTCTCTTAACAAGGAAATAATTGGTTTCTCTGACAGGGACACTATCCACTACACCTATATATCGGTCGTCAATTTAAACATTGCGTTTGGCGGCAGACTTAGATAAGATGGCGGTTAGCTAACGAGGCGGACATATAAAATGATCTACCACCAACCAAACTATGTACAACACATATAACCCACTGGGAATCGAACCAGCAACCTTCGATTCGTAAACCCTATTTTGTTTACATTGAGCCACGTACGTTAAACGAGTTAAATTGAGTTACGGTTTGCGCAGTGAATCGAATTTTGCTGTTACTGTTTCGGAATTCGGTAAGTGTTTCGACTGACAGGTAACGGCGCTTATCGTCCCACGTTAACACCCCCATGCACTCCGCAGTGTGAGTTATACCGACAACATTCGCTACTGAAGGATATGGGTGGATGCATAGTTATGGATGCACTACAGAACATATGTAATATGGCAGTAGTAAACTGGTATATATGCAATTGAAGGATACATTCAATATGAATTCAAAAGCATTGCATAATAGAGTAGAGATGGGATTAATATTCTCCAGACATCTGTTGGCTCTACAGAATTTTTTGGTTGAATAAATTTAGTATTGAGATATGAATTTAAAATGCACGTTCAAGTATATCCTATTTTTAGTTTCCGGCGAAGAACGATGAGTATGTGTTGTGTTTGTGTGTATGTCTATTATTTGTACGGAAGTATCTCAGTAATCAATTCAGTAAAAAAATCAGTAAAGACTAAGCGAAGTACAAGTATAAGTGTCAAGTTTGATGTAATACGGTTAAGCCCTTTTGAAGAATGGTTTAGTTTTTCTGGATGATAAACTCATTTATATTTTCTGGAGTTTTCAAAATTTTCAAATTAATAGTTTTATTTAGTACTCATAACTATACCAGAAACTATACCAGAAATAGGAAACTAACATCATAAGATTTTCAAACAAATAACGTAGATATGTAAATCACAAAAACATTTCTGATCCAATAATATGAAAAAGTTAATAACTCTACTATCTACCTTTTGAAAAGCAAATTAATTCCATTACATAAGCCTCGGTTGTGACAGATCCCGCCCCCGCACTACTGCCACTATAACTCCTTTAAGGATCAACAGTGTTACTCTGCACAGTGTCTCCTGAAGGTAGTCGCTGCCCAACGAGACTCTATTGCTACCTTGGACCACAGACTAATTATAGAAAGAATTTAGGGGTGAAAAAGTAGGAAAGAAAGAAAGTTCCACTTCCCCCCAGCAAATGGGGGTGTAGCTAATGTGACGATTAAGTTGTGACAGAAGACAATCGCAATTTGGTAATACAGGAGTAATGTATTTCACTTTCATTTCACTTTCTTCACTAAGAAAAATTTAATTAATGTTTTTTTTAACCGTATTGGTTATCGTGGCACTGTGTCTCACATTAATGACCACCATTATATGTTTGGTGTACGACGACCTGTTTGGTGTAGTGGTTAGCAACTCTGACCACTATACCAAAAGGTTGCGGGTTCGAATCCCGCTAGGGGCATATGTTTGTGTGATGAATACGGACATGTGTACCCGAGTTACGGATGTTTTCATTTATATTAAGTATTTATTTACAAAAAAATGTATTTATGTAGTATATCAACCATCTGGTATCGACAACACAAGCCTATAGTTGCATACTGTGGAATTAGATGGCGCTGTGTGTATGTCTAAGGATATTCATTTATTTATTTATTATATAGGTATGTTCGCGCAGATAAATAATTATTACAAACTGGTATCTGTATATTATGATAAAGTTATTTGTGTAATTGCTTTGACCTTCATTTTTGAATGTAAAAGAGAGTAAGTAATATAATACCTACCTCCCTGGATTCTAGTTACCACGTCTATTTTAAAACGTCTGTGGCTCAAAAACCCACTGATCACCTGGACACCTACATAAAGGAGGATTTCTGCCCGAAAGGCGTCGTTTTCCGGCGGTTTCGTGGAAGACTGCAAAATAGTACGCCAGACAGCACAACGATTCGTGCCAAACTTTTATACCAAGATATTGTTATTACATATGTTATGGTGTGTATGTAAGGTATGTATCTAAGTTATAGGTTTTAGTTGCCTGAAAATAAATGATTTATTATCATATGCGATTAAACGTGCATAATTAGGCAATCGGGATTAAAAAGGCATCGAGATATTTAACAAGCTTTATCACCAAACTGGTCAATTACAATTCCACATTCTCAGAAAATCATAATTGCAGCTAAAAGACAAATAAAACTTTTATATATAAACTGTAAGCAAGGTAGCCTGGTAATTACTGTATTAACCTTTTCAAGATTCGGTACCCAAAAATACGTAAACTTTTTTTTAATGCACGACGGGATCGTACTTGACCTCAATCATCAACCTGATGTTAAGTGAAGATGAGGTCGAAGGTGGAAGCGTACTGACCCGGAACCCCAACACATTTTGGGGGACTGGCTATCTTATCTCTGACAACCGGAACACAACAATGCTATTAACATTGCTGCTTGGCGGCAGATTTAGATAAGATGGCTAGCCAGGCGGACATTTAAAATGCCCTAGCACCAACCAAACCGAGTACTTAAACAAGTACCCCGCTGGGGATCGAACCTCCGAATTTTAAACCCAATGTTGTTTACATTGACCCACGGAGGCGGTTGCGGTATGCGATTAAACGTGCGTAATTAGGCGATAACTTAATAAAGTTTACAGTACTGCATCTGTCCAGTATCGAGATATTTAACAAGCTTTATCACCAAACTGATCAATTAGGATTCTACATACTCAGAAAGTCTTAATTGCAGCTAAAAGAGCAAATACAACTTTTATATATAAACTGTAAGCAAGTTAGCCTGCGTAATTACTGTATTGCATCTTTTCAAGATTCGGTACCCAAAAAATACGTAAACTAACTTCTTAACACTTCTTTACACGGCTCTTTTGCGTCGTAAGTTGACTGAATGGATAACCATTGACTGAGTACTAATTGATTGGTCATATTTGTATCGTATTTTATAAACGATTTTTAAAGACTAGGGGCAAATTCATTTTACGATATATGATTTTTGCTTTTGGTTATAAAAACATTATGGGCCGTTTGGTTCCCGGTAGAGCGGTATAGGATGAACCAGTCTCATCTCTGGATGTAATAAAGGCGACTAAATAATCATGAGCATTACATTATAGAGTAGCGTCATCAACAAACCCAGGGCAAATACTCCCAAAGGAAAGCAAAGGAAGTCGATCCATAGAAAGTTCATCCATAGAAGAAATTATGTTCAGTTGTGATTGTTTATAGGCTGTTGATGTAAACGCCGTGTGAAGAAATAACAGTGTATTCAATGTTACTCTAACATTCATCATCATTATCAGCTAGAGGATATCCACTACTGAATATCTTAGAACGGTGAGAAGCGGCCTACATCCAGCGACTTCCCGCGACCTTTATCAGGTCGTCCGTCCATCTTGTAAGTGGACATCCTACGCTGCGCTTGCCTGTACATGGTCTCTACTCCAGAACTATAATGCCCCACCGGCCATCAGTTCTTCGAGCTATCAGCCACAGGACGTTCATTGTTGAAAATATTCTTCCCTAAAAGATTTCTAAAGCGAGCGGTTGGAAGCGGCACCTTGTGACTCTTTACGCTGCGCCTGTCGGTGCGTGGTCTCCACTCGAGAACTATAATCCCTCACCAACAGTTCTTCGTGCTATGTACATTATGACGACCTGTTTGGTGTAGTGGTTAGTAACTCTGACCACTATATCAAAAGGTTGCGGTTTCGAATCCCACTAGGGGCATATTGTTTGTATGATGAATACGGACATGTGTGCCCGAGTTATGCATGTATTCATTTATAATAAGTATTTATTTACAAAAAAAAATATATTTATGTGGTATATCAACCATCTGGTATCCACAACACAAGCCTATAGTTGCTCACTGTGGAACTAGATGGCACTGTGTGTATGTCTAAGGATATTTATTTATTTATTATTATTATTATTATGTACATACCCTGCCCACTGCCACTTTAACATACTTATCCTATGAGCTATGTTCTTGTTTCGTTCGTTAACGCATTTTTTCATTCCTGATTCGATCACGTAGTGAAACGCCGAGCATCAATCTCTCCATAGCTTTCTGAGGACCATAGTGATAGATCACATTTAACACACATTGATTAAGACTTTTGTCTTCAGAAGCATTGACTATAACACTAATGCCACAATATTTCATTAATTAGTTATATTTCATATTGTAATATATCTCAAAGGATAGTCGTATTTGAATGATTTACAACTCCACATGCTCGCGTTACACACATCTGTCGGGAAATACGTGTATAAGCACAATGATCAGTCACCATGGAACTAGGGTTACTGGAAGTACTATATAGTGGGGTTTCTAACTTCGTGTGGAGTAGAGTCCTTTTAGATGTCTTGTCTTCGATGATACTTGACCCAGCAAAAGTCCGTCAAATTGCGTACTGCAGGTCTTGCGTCATGTCGTGCGAGTAATCCAGCACCGTGTGCTATGTTCGACTTTATACTAAACAATCCGCTTCTAAGGTCCATGAGTTACGTGCTTAACTTACAGGTGACTATGTGCTTTATGACAGCCCTAAGAGTTTTGATATTGTTGACCTACCTATATCTTAAGTATCGTCATAGTACAAAATAGTGAGTTATGTGCCTATTTAATTGTATTATGTGCCTACATTGAAATGTTTAGGGTGGCCGCTTAAGCGGTTCTTCATATATAATATTTCCTTAGAGAATTTGATTTGGGCACTGCCGTACGATTCTGTCATTTAATGACTTGTATTGGAGCTTAGATGAAACAATTGAGTAATTTCGATTTGTTTTGGATTTCCTTTAGGTAGATATTTATAACCATGGACGGGTTTTTATAACTTTTTTTTAATTTTAACAGTGATATTCGTTTTTGAATTTTCTATCGTCGAGATCTCTCAATTTTGATACTCACTTTAACCTGTAGGCGGACGCCGACACCGATCGGTGTCCAAAATACTTTTATACCTTCAACACTCGCGAACACCGATCGGTGTCGGCGGTACACCCGACTTTCAACTCTCAATTGTAATGATTATAGAGTTCCAATTCCTTTGGACTGTGTTTGAACTTGTTCTCTATTAAATTCCGCATCCAATAATGTGCGCCATGTCATGTTAGCTATGATATTTAGTCTGTATTTGCGAAAATATTTTTTTTCTCTTTGGGTGGGAGTGTAGGCATAGAATTCCAACTACTGTTTTTTATTAGAACAGGCTTAGGAACCTGCCATAGAGCTTCCAATTCTCATAACAATTTATTGAATTACCCATTTTTTTAAGAAAAACATGAAATAAATCTGTACTTTCCGTAAAAATACCAATTATATCGTGGATATAGGTATACCTACATATTACAACTCGTAACATTTCTCTGATTTTTTGTATTATAGCTGTAGTAGTGTTCATTCATTATATCCATAGATAATATATTCCCGTAGCTATAGCTTTTCACAGATTACAAATACACCCAGTAGAAGAGTATCTATAAACGTTTTTAACACCGCAGGTATTTTCGAAAATTTGACAGGCGCGCCGAGATACTTGACCCGCGGAATTATAAAAAGGAAAGACAGGACACAGAGGTTAAGGGGTTGCTGGAATTGTTTTTGTCAAGAGAAAATGGCTGCTAGCGTCCGCCAAGTTAGATTTATCTTGACGACATGTACCCTAAGACACTCTTGGGACCAGTAGGAATCTAATGACACCGCATTTGTCCAAAATCGGCTGAGGCGTCTACGCTCCAGGTGGTAACATACATACATATGGACACGGTGTGCATAACCCCTCCTTTTCGCTTCGCCGTAGTCGGGTAATAGGTAGAAGTAATAAACTATAAAAGAATTTCTCGCTATAGTTGTATTATTATCTATTGATAAGCTGGAATTTGCTTTAGATGAAGAATTTTATATTTTGCTACGGCGTAGAGCTCGTAGTACGTAGCCCTTATGTAGAGAGCAACTTGTTGCTCGTTAGGAGATTTTAAATTTCTCACGAATATTTGTAATAATACTTTTAGGCGAAATTATCATACTTTTCAGCTATTACTAATACGTTGATACGAATTAAGTCCTTTACTTCCATGTGCTTCCAAGCTATCCAACAAGAAATCATTTTGTAATAACAGATATCCCGAGACTTGTGTTATTTCTAAAATTTCTGTAACACCAACATCCAATACATTCTATTTAATTCTTCGAAAAAACCTAATAACAACACTATTAAGTTCATCACTTTAGAAGGTTTTGTACGCAAATCGTAAACAATACGTTTTGTTCGAAATAAATGAGCAGGTTAGACTAATTTACATTTCATAATTTTTTATCAACACTTTTGCTTTTGTAAGTTTTCATGTTAAACTTACCGAAAAATATGGCTATACAAATACCTGATTATCACTTGTTTAGGAGCATAAATCTACTTTTAAAGAATCAGGTGTTGCTGACATCCTTAAATTGCAACTTGAGATTTTCCCTTTGTCAAGATGTCGACAAGCTTCTTATATATTTCTGCTGTGATATTGCTTTCCAGAGAAATTACATGTCCTAAGGGTGACAGACAGCGCATTGTGTACTTAATATTTGAAGCTTAAGGTTTAGGAGGTTACTATTATGGACTTAGCTTGCACACAGTACCGATGTTGGTTCCGATTTTAAACTTTGATAGGAATTTTTAAACTTTTATAGAGCTTTATGTTCGATATTGCATTTTTTTAATTTGTTTATATTGTTCTAAAGTTTACCAAAATCCGCAATATGCTACCGAAACATCCTAACTAGCTTTTAGTAAAAATACATTAGCAGTAACAATGATATGTACAGAAAAAGATGTAGATATGTAACCAACGCGTCCAAAGTAACGACGCGAGAACAGTCCAATTGTAGCGTCTCGTCACTCTGGTCTACAACTCAATAATAATATGTGTCCCAGGGCGATACATTCGAAGCGCAAATGTTTTCAGGAAGCCACCTCTTTTCTTCACATACTTTCCATATCATCTTTTTCACTCATTATGGTAACATGTGAACAAAATTTGCACTTTTTTGCATCTGTATGCAATGCGCACGAATTAAAAATAACGTCCATATCTATTCTATAAAATGTCATTGTGTAGTAAAAACTAACTTCACAATTTCTAAAATTTACATTTTCATCGAGTTAATCTTACCACGTCAAACGCTTGAAAAATTAGACTATAATGTGCTCTATAACTACACGTGAAAATTGATGATATGTATAAATGTGATTGATTATATTTGCGCTGTCTTGTTGGTATAAGAAATAGAGAAATCGATCTTCCCTCCGCCTTCCGTCGATAGGTCAGACCGGTCAGTTGATAGATTGAAAATCGGAATTGACGATATCATGTAAATATTTGATATTTAGGTATTAAAAGCGGTATCACGTTACAATAGAAAACGTTAATATAAAAATTAATTCGTTTACAAGGAAGTTCAACTTTTATTTAAAGAAAATCGCCGTTAGCAACCATGATAGTAGATTTGACAACAACGATTTCAAACATCATCAATCACTGGGTAGTTTCAGAAGTTACTAATCTCATGGTTAGGTTGTGGAGAGTGAAAAAAGGGAGAAAGCATTTAATTTTGGAATCTCATAGTTGTTCTACAAGCTACAGAGAGGACTACTTTCTTTAATAGAATGATCCGTAAGGAGAACATCTGAAAAAGAAGAAGGTTATCAAAACGGAACAATAGAATGCAATTTACCTGTCACAGCACAGATCCCCCGGTCGTTGCGGGGATTGTTGTTTGACTGCACAAATAGATAACAGGGTGGAAACTACATGGTAATATCATTCTAATGATAATGCCATTGGTTTCCATTTACGGTACCAAGAACAACATTATGTAGTAAATGAGACAGTAGTACGTTAGTACTATATTAATTCTGTGGTAGAAGTTTAATTAAACGCATTTTTATTCGAAACCATAGTCAGCGATTTTCCATGCCCTCTTTAGAGGGTAGTTGGATACGCTGCAGTAAACAATTAACTGTTTTAACTATCACAGAAATGAACTGGTGAATCGAGATTGAATCTTTTTAAACACACGGGATATCTCTTTAATTAGGTCTGTGGTAGCAAGAGATGGGTTGGTTCTATTCTTTCCGTCGCCTAGAGCCACAGTATTCAATACGCATAAAGATTATGTGCAATTCCCTTCCAGTAAATTTACTAACAATGCATGTTTTGTACGGTTTCACATTCGATGCAGCCACTCGCTGCACTTACTTGCAGGCTGGGCGGAGTACCAGACTGTATTTCATAATTGCCTACAACACTACGAATGAGATTTCACATGGATTTTATCAAAAATTGCCGACGTGAGACGCTTTATATTAAACATCAATCTCTTTTCCTGAAGCGTTAATTCTCTAAATTGCTCAGTCAGCAATTATGTTAATATGGTTATTAAAATTCGTTCCCGAGATAGGTTTATAGCGTCTGGAAGGTAATAAAGCTCCCTTTTGTTCTAAAGGAAATCAATAGCTACAAGTAACTAGTTAGGAAGATACTATCTAATCAAATTACATAGATCCATATCGAGTTCCTTGTTTAAATTGAAGATTATTAGTATTTACCTAGGTGACTTCAACCTTATTTACTTCGCTTGTTATATTATTATACTGGCAATGCAAAATAGAATATATAAAGAAACGAATTAACTTTATATCAGGGTTTGTAACTAGTTTTGAAAATACCGGTAAATAAAAGTTTATACCGGGTTTTAGAAACGGTTTCGTTCGGAACACATCTGAAATCAGAGCGCTACCTACCTAAAACCGTAATAAACCGGTTTAATTAAGACAGACAACGCACTGTTATGCGGTGGACCCCGTTTGGTTTTTTAAAAAAAAACTAATTTATTCGACACACCCGTTTATTATAAAAATTCGAGATTGCCTCGGTCTCAGGACCCGAAATTCTTGGACACGCGCGGTGTAGGTGCTAGGAAAAGACTGCTTGTGACCGCGTGGCGTAAACTAGTTTTATTAGAAGGAAAGTTACGAGTCAGCATTTTACTCGGTATTAATTATGGGTATAACACGCCCCCCCTTAAACGGAGCTTTATCCTAAATGAGATGAAGCGGAGATGAAAATTAAGATCAGGAATTCTCGCGTCACTGAGAAAGAGGCGCATTTACAATGACATAGTAGACATAGCATAATAAAATAATAATTAAAATATTTTTAGAATTTAAGATAATTAGTAAAATTGTTACATTAAAGATTTAGAATGATCTAGCAGGATACAGTGAAAGAAATAGAAGACATGGCATTAGTTATTTGTTAAGTTCCTATTTGAACTTCTTAATCTATCTCTATAATTTAATTGACAAGGCAAAGATTTAACTGATATCTCTTCTTCATTATTACCAAGAGATACCTCAGATAGTTCTATAGAATTACTTGAACTTAACTTACTTTGATTTTTGTTACCACACTGGTTAAATATTTGGATACAACAACCAGTAGAATTATGTGAGGTACCTTTACAAAAGAAGTACTTATAAAGTTTATACAACGAAAACAAAAATATAGAAACAATGGCTAAATATGTCAAGGCAGAGTAATAACTACCATATTTAATAATATGAGGTTGATCCTCAATTTTATTTAATTCTTGTTCTAGTCCGTCGATCTTATGCGCGGCTAGATTCAAAGATTCTAAGTCGATGTGAGTTAAGGTTATCGGAGATAATGAAGGCAGAGTTTTATTATATATCTCCTTTTTACAACAGTCATCTGAAACTATATCAAAATCTAATAATAATTGACTTGGAACAATAAAATCGTTATCTGTGCTCGGCACGAATTGGATAGTTTTACAATAAGCTATACAGTTCTCAGGTAAGCTTAGTACACCTGTACCCAACAGTGGATAGTCTGCGACATTGCTATCACATTTTACAGTGAGCTTATTTGCTTTTGATTGCACAAAGATCCATTTGTTATTGTTTAATTTCTGCCATATATCTATAATTCCATATAGCAATTTAGAATTACATTCCGAAGGTAAGCTCAGGGCGACTTCGGTTAATAATCGAGTTTCGCAGATTGGATTATTTATAGTAGAAAATATAGAAATAAGAGGACATATTGAATATAACTTATTAATTAACTTACAGTCACTAAGACTATTGAAAGTAGTATAACTTACTCTATCTATCGTCAGTTACAGCTAGATACAAATGTGAGGGATAGATGAGGGCAAAGGAATTAGGATTTTCGGGGTAGTGCGGAGTTGGTAGAGGGATAACCTTGAAAACGTCAAATTTAGTAGGGGATATGAGAGGTATTCTTAACACAAAAAATATTTTACCATTAAAATAATAAGAAATTAGCTTAGATACATCTATAATTGTATGGATGTTATCTATATTGAGCGATGCGGGGAAATCTAAGTTCCTCTTAACAGAGTTGGAATGTTTTTCAAGTTCGCTCAGCAGTGTCATAGGGTTGATAACACTGGGATGAAGAATGTTTGCTTTGGCAAACAAGATTGAATTTAAGATAGTATCGAGAGCATTGGAGATGACCAGCAGTGAACTCTCTATTATATTAGCAAGGTTATTGACCTTAATCATAACAAAATAATTATTATTATTTTGGTTTAAGTTTATTAGAATACCCTCTAGGGTCTGTAATCTTTTATTTAACTTATCTTCGTTACTAGCTAGCTTAGAAATAGTAGAATTAAAATTATTAATAGTAGATTTAATTACGTGTATATTTTCTTTCATTAATTTCAATAACTCTTTATCGCTGTCTTGACAGGCTGATAAAGCGCTATCATATTTTCTAGCATCGTCGGCATCGAGGGTGCCGAAAAAGAATTTTAGAACTTCTCCTCCAAATTCTAAAGATCTCTTGGAGCGATAATGGGATTTAGTAGAAATAATATGTGATAAGGACTCGAATTTGGCAATGTTTGATTGGTATAGGACTTCGAGAGGATTATAAAAATCTTTACAATCACTATTTATAAGAGATGAGGCTCTTAAGCAAAAATCTAGAGTGTTATCCAGCATCTGCTTCACGTTTGCTAGATGTGGTTTAAATGGTATGATATCTACATTTGTTACAATGTTCCAAAAATCATTGAAATAATACACAGAGCGTTCAGGGTCATAGTATAAACCAGGGCTGTGTTGTATAGTATCTATCGAAGCCAGCGGTTCGCAGAAAACCAGCGGCGTATATCTGAAATAGAAATTGTTTAGTTTGACACTATATAGAAGCGCATCAGTTACGCGCGGGTTTGATTTCATTGACGTGGTACTTAACATGTTTACGACCAACTGATAATATTACATTATTTTTTCCTTGCAGTTTTATAATTTTGTATGGACCTTTCCAAATAGGGGACAAGGCCTTACGAAGTCTATGATGTTGCCTTAAGTAAACTTGGTCGCCTGATTTATAGGAAGTATCACGGCTAGATTGGTCATAGTATTTTTTGGAAATTTCCTTACTTTTGGAAATGTTTTCCAAAGCTTTTTGGCGGCTAAGTTTCATGCGATATTGTAGAGCGCGGATATATTCATGATAGGTATTAGTGTTAGAGTCATATAAGGAACTAGGAATAGTAGGTTTATATCCATATAATAGTTCATATGGGGTGAATTGTGTCGTACTATGAGGCATAGTGTTAAAGGATAAAATTGCGGTAGAAAGGTAACAATGCCAATCGTTTTGATTGTCATTCACAAAAGATTTTAGATACTCTTTTAAGGTAGCGTGACTACGTTCTAACGCGCCGTTAGTTTGAGGGTGATAGGGACTAGTAAATAGGGATTTAATTTTACAAATTTCTGTAACTTGTTTGAAGAGCTCAGAGGTGAAACAGGTACCTAAGTCGGTAAGAATGGTTTTTGGGAAACCGAAAAGAGATATAAAATGTATTAAATTACGAGCAATTTCGTCACTCGTGGAAGATACCATGGGATAGGCATTTGAAAATTTGGTTAAGTCATCTTGGAGTGTTAATAAAAACTTGAATTTTTGAAAACCCGCTTCGGGTAATGGACCTACGACATCTAAGGCCAGTCTCTCAAAAGGGCGAGTACTAGATGACGTGATCTCCATAGGAGATTTATTACAGGCGCGCAAAGGCTTGTTGATTTGGCACATTTTACAACTTTTTACATAATTTTCGATGTCGGAACGCATCGATTTCCAATAGTAAGAGGCCTTTAATCTGTTGTACATCCTTTTCATTCCAGGATGACCTGCAATAGGAGAGTCATGATTTTCTTTGAGTAATTTAGGCACTTCGGCCGGAGTAGGGTAAATAATTTGATTTTTGTAAATATGTATTTTCAAATTTGTATTGTGAAAAATGAAACACATCATATTATAAATCTTGTTATACGCTAATTTAGAAAAGGGTTCCGAGAAGTCGGAGATAGCGAGGTCATTAGCGTCAGCATTTTCATGCACAAGCTTATCGCGTAGTTTTATTAGGATACTAAATATTGTTTTAAAGTTGACTTCATCATAATGATGCACCTTAGTAAATAAGAAATAGTAATTTTTATCGTTGGAATGGTAAGATGAGACGGTCTCTGATTGCCGTTCGGTTGCGAGTAACTCGGATGAGTCATGTAATTGAGATATGATCTCTTGGATTTGAGGGATAGATTCGTCAAAATCTAGTGAGGTTGGACAAGCTATTATCTTGTATTTAGATAGGTGAAGTGGTTGGGAGTGTTCCTCAATCACTGTGTTAGAGGGAGGTAGAGAGTTAGTGAATTGCAATTTGAAATACTTTTCATAAGGGATGTTATTTAATTTATCGTGATCGATTGCATGGATGGGAATGCGAGATAGAGCATCGGCGTTTGAATTTTGTTTGCCTTGCTTGTATATGATCTCGTAATCATATTCCTCCATTTTGAGTCGCCAACGAATGAGACGGCTCCCGGGATCTTTGACATTGAAGAGCCAGACAAGGGGCCTATGATCTGTGACGATCTTAAATTTATTTCCATATAGATAGGGTCTGAAGGTTTTTATTCCAAATAGAATAGCGAGAAGCTCCTTTTCAGTGGTTGAATAATTTCCTTCTTGTTTGTTTAAAGTGCGGGACGCGTATGCTATAGGCTTATCTTTACCGATGTCGCCTTGAGATAAAATTGAGCCGACTGCGAAATTTGAGGCGTCCGTCGTTAATATGAAGGGTTGCTTAAAATCTGGATACTGTAGCAACGGAGCTGAAGTTAGAAGGTCTTTGAGAGAATTGAAGGCTTGTTCTTGTTCATGGGACCAGTAGAAGGTAGCGTCCTTCTTAAGAAGAGAAGTAAGAGGCTTTACGATTTTCGAAAAATTATTAATAAATCGTCGATAGTAGCCAACTAGTCCGAGAAAGGATTTGATGTCCTTGGGTGTTTTCGGCTTAGGATATTCTTTGACTACTTTGACTTTGTCCGGATTTGGTAAGACACCTTTATCGGTGATGATGTGCCCAAGATAGGTGACTTCACGTCTGAGGAATTCACATTTATCGGGCTGGAGCTTGAGGTTAAACTCACGAAATCGATTGAAGACTAGTTTTAATTTGGAAATGTGAGATTGAAGGTCGTGGCTGTACAGGATACAGTCATCAAGATAGATGTAGCAATGAAGACCTTGGAGACCAGAAAGAACAGTGTTCATGAGACGCTGGAAGGTGGCAGGGGCATTTTTTAAGCCGAATGGCATCCTGGTGAACTCATAGTGCCCAGATGTGCCGTTAGTACCCACAATAGTAAAACCAGTTTTTGCTGCGTCAGCAGGGTTTAATTTAAGTTGATGAAAGCCACTGGCGAGGTCCAGGGTCGTGAAATATTTTGAATGTCCTAATTGATCTAGGATGTCGGTGATAAGAGGCAGAGGATAGATTTCGGATACAGTGACGTCATTTAAGCGGCGGTAATCAATAACTACTCGCCATTTTCGTTTGCCTGAGGCGTCCATCTTTTTTGGGACCACCCAGACTGGGGCGCTCCATGGCGAATGAGAGGATCTAATAATGTCTTGCTCTAACATTTTCTTCATTTGATTTTCCACTTCTTCCTTGTGGCATTCAGGGAATCGATATGATTTGACGTGGATTGGAGCTGAATTTCCGGTATTAATGGAATGTTGAATGCTGTCTGTACTTGTGAGTGGTTCGCCTTCGAGATGAAAGATGTCACTATATTGAGAGCAGCATTCTAAGAGCGCTGATTTTTCTTCAGCGTTGAGATGAGAGCAACGGATTTGGTTGAGAACTCGATCTAAACGATCTGAGGTGGATGAGGGAGATATAGCATTAATTTGCGTTTCTGGTACAGATTCAGAGGTGATGTTATCGAGAGGAGTGAGGCTTATAAGATAGTCTTTAACTACGACATCATGCTCGGTTGTATTTAAAACTGAGACGTTTATTCTCATACTTGGTTTAATTTTAACTAACGAGTTAGCAACATAAACACCTTCGCAGATTTTATGATCTAGAACAAGAGCTTCACTAAGATGCTGGAGCTCTTTATGATCATTTGAGATGGCACATTCGATAACTGTTTCTGATCGTGCCGGTAGGACATAAGAAGGCTCGCTGAAGGAAATAGGAATAGAATGACCTTGTATGATAAGGATGCTTTGCGAATATATTATATCTGCTTGCAATGACTTCAGGAGATCATTTCCAATGATACCATCATGTCGGAGATTGACGTTATCGTCCACAGCGTGAAATATATGATTGAAACTGGTGGAACCTTGGTTTATTACGTCATAATTGAAATCGAAATATAACTGTAATGTACCTAAAGTTTCGTAGCTAGAGTCAGAACTATTTATGCCTCTAATTTTGACCTTATTGTCTATACACAGATGAGGATTCTGTGTCGATTTTGGTAATTTTATTAAGCTGATGCTCGCTCCTGTATCAATGAGGAACCGTAGAGGTTTCTCAGATAAATGAGTTTTAATAGAGACTTGAGGTAACGAGACGTTGCAGCTGATACTTTTTATCTCATAGCTAGGCATAGAAGAACTTGCAGTGCGAGATTCAGATGATGGAACATCGAGGTTAGTATGAGGGTTAGTACAAGATTCAGTGTTAGAATTAGCATAAGATTTAGTATAAGATTCAGTGGTAGATTTGGTATGAGATTTAGTATTAGACATAGTATTAGATTTAGTATTAGATTTAGTATAAGATTTAGTATAAGATTTAGTATTAGATTTAGTATTAGATTTAGTATTAAATTTAAGATAAGATTTAGTATAAGATTTAGTATTAGATTTGAGAGAATTGGTAAAAGATTTAGAATGGGTCGTGTCCTTATTACATTTGTTAGATTTCGGCTGACACGTGACCGAAATCTGATTCAGTTTAAATTATCATTTTCATTACAATCATAGTCAGAGTCATGTTCTACGTGCATTATCATTTTATTCGGTGCGCTTGTACTTGCATCGGGCTGTCTTGGTTGCGACGGTCCCGATTGTTGATATGAGCGCTGAAATTGTACACCGGTATTGTTATCTGTGCGGCGTTGATTATTATATTGTCGCTTCCTACATTCATTAATTGTGTGACCTAGATTTTTACAATAGGCACAACTTTTTACATTATTAGAAATAGAATTATTATGCACATGATTTAAGGGCATTACTTTTTGTATAGATTTATTTTTATAGCATTCAGATGAGCTATGGCCCTTCTTATTACATATAGAACATTGCTTAGGGCTTTTATAAGTAGCATTGCTTAATTTATATATTTTCTCCTCCTCAACAGCATGTGTGATAGCATCATTGAGGGATGTTGGGTTACGACAGCGGACAATATACGAAAAGTTGGGGTTTAGACCCATAATAAAGGTGTTCAAGGCTAGGTCATCCATTGCGGCGATCCTACCTATTAATTCTTTTTTTTCTGCACAATTATTTTGGATATCGGCTTGTAGTCGTGTTAAGCACGATTCCAATCTCAAAGAATATTGAGTTACGGTTTCGGATGGTAACTGCCTACAATTTTGGAGGTCAATAAGGAGATGTGACGAATGTTTTTTCTCTCCGAAGCTTGATCTCAGGAAATATTTCAAATCTGACCAAGTGCTAAAATTCTTAAGGCTACATGCTAACTGCGCCTTGCCTTCTAGCTGGGAAATAATAAATTTACATAGGATGGTTTGCTGTTCAGTACTGGCTAATGAGACAGCATTATCACAATTTGTGAGAAAGGCGGCTAGTGTTTCTCTGTCGCCTTTATATGGTTTTATGAACTTAGTGAGGAAGCTAAGGGTGACTTTTTCGGCCATTTCTAAGGAGCCTTTAAGGTTAGATTTTGAATTGGGAGTTCCCACTACTTCAACAAATTCGAAGAGGGACATATATAGGGTAGGATTTGGAACAGTGTTATACTCTACTTATATATAAAAGTAAAGATAAAATGAGTCTTTATGAATTCGCGCACATTAAAGTTGAGATAAGATCACT
The DNA here is from genome assembly GCA_949316235.1 of Oegoconia quadripuncta. Taxonomy (NCBI): domain Eukaryota; kingdom Metazoa; phylum Arthropoda; class Insecta; order Lepidoptera; family Autostichidae; genus Oegoconia; species Oegoconia quadripuncta. The sequence continues at coordinate 43,560 of CASGFV010000005.1, forward strand.
ACACTTCACTGCACTTTAACGAGATTTAGGTTGTGATGAGATAGTCTAGGATTTGGAAAAAATTGACTCACAGTAGTATGATGAGCAGCTTCATAGATACAGTGGATTGCGACGTCCAGGTGAAATCCAGCGACTCAGGGAGTCGTATAGGAAACTAAGATGATGATCCAGGTAGCGGCAGGGTCTCGAACAGACAGCGCTGGCTCACGCCACAAGGCGGAGGCTGATAGTCGACTGACAGGGTGGTGGAGATGCAGGCTCACGCTAGAAAAGCGGAGGCTAACAGCAGGACTCTTGGTGCTGGTGCTGATGACGCTGGCTCACGCGAAAAGCGGAGGCTAACAGTCGACCACGTGGCGCACACGCACTTCACGAACACGAGGGTCCGGGTTTCGGATACCAGGCTCCGTAACGACGCGACGGAAGAGCTCACTGGTATCCCACTTCTGACACCAATTGTTATGCGGTGGACCCCGTTTGGTTTTTTAAAAAAAACTAATTTATTCGACACACCCGTTTATTATAAAAATTCGAGATTGCCTCGGTCTCAGGACCCGAAATTCTTGGACACGCGCGGTGTAGGTGCTAGGAAAAGACTGCTTGTGACCGCGTGGCGTAAACTAGTTTTATTAGAAGGAAAGTTACGAGTCAGCATTTTACTCGGTATTAATTATGGGTATAACAGCACGCGTCGCAGTCGTTTGAAGTTTGTAGTGAAACATAAGAGCGAAATGAAAATCACTAAAAACCGCGTATTTAAATCAAAATTTTGGTTTCGTTCCTTAAGAAAACCGCTTTTTTAAGGTAGAGCTAAACCTGAATAACACATTCCTTTTTACTTGACGCTGATTTAGGTTTATCTATAAGTATCGGTGCGGAGTAAATCCATAAATAAAAT
>CASGFV010000006.1:0-29746 GCA_949316235.1 Oegoconia quadripuncta
ACATACCTACAGTGCAATGTGAAGTAGTTGTGACATTGTCATGATAAGATATCATTACAAAATCGGAAGAGATTGTTTATATTGCAATTTTTATTGCATTTGGTTTTATTCTAAGTGCCTAACATGACCATACATATCCGTCACTGGTGATGAAGCATGATTTTTTTATGGTTTGGATAAATATGTATGTATGTAGATAGGGCAGCAGCAGTAGTTTTGGTTATCTGCACGACTGGCTCAAGTTTTTAATATATAACTGTTTTGTTACTAAGAAATTGAAGTCAAAGTTTTATAGCAAAACTTTTTAGAAGAAAAGAATTTGACTTAATACTTCACATTTACATGGATTTGCGACCCGCATACGTACGTATCTGGGGGGCTCTTTTCGTACACTTGGACTAGGATACGTCGTACGCAAAAATAAACTAACGTAACGTCACGACCTTTATCCTAATTGAGATGATCATAGGTATACTTGAAACAACATTCACGGTTCACCTTTCGAAGTATGTAGAAATGCACTTGCGAAAGGGGGTTAGCTCATCGCTTTTGAAATGTACAAGTCTATAGATGTATCTTAGTGTGAAGTCCCGTAGTTGTCTTTTACGACACTCGCAGGAAGGTTAGTCAATAGTTAGGTCTATTCTTTTTACGGGGCCGAAACGTGTTCGTTAATATCAAAAATTACTTTTCATTCTATATCAGAGTTCTCTTGCAATTTTTTTTATGTGATGATACAACTCTCGTGTGGGAAAACCGCCTCCCACGTTCGCGTGCGTACCGCCCGTCTTGTCGTACAATGTTTTTATTGTTAGTCGTGATCGTCACACATGCAATATACCCGCATGCTTGTTTTCCGTCTGCATCCGAACGGGTGAGCCTAAACACTCTGGATGCTCTTCCTGTCATGCGGGTTTGCAGAGAGTGCAGCTTAATGTACCTATAATAAAACTGTTTAAAAAAAAGTAAAATAGTTTAAGAAAAATTGTGATATACTTTATACTGGTTCCACAGTAAGCAACTATAGGCTTGTGTTGTGGATACCAGATGGTTGATATACTACATAAATACATTTTTTTTTTACAAAATGACACAATTAACGCTTTATTCGATAATAGTTTTGGAAATACAAAATAAACTAGATACCTAAGCCAATATCTTCTAGTTCACTTACCTAATAGGTATGCCCTATTTTTTTTCATTACGGTAAAAAACTCATCCGGTATACAAGGTATAAAAGTAAACTTGCTGTTCCCGTTAGTAATAAGGTTCCAGAAAACGTTCAAAATTTGCATTTATATAAATTCAAAACCACCATAAAACAGAAAATATTTATAAAAACTGCACCTCAAAACGTTTTAAACAGGGCTACCCTTGAGTTTCTTGCTCGTTCTTCCCTTGGGAGTCGGCTTTGTGTATGACCAGTAATTTTAATATTAAGTTAAAAATATTACCGTTGTCAAGTAAATATTTTTATCTATTCTATATTTTTTTCTATACTTTCATTATTGAAGGCGAAATCTGATCTAAATAATTAAAGACGTTTTCGAATACAAGTTCATAATAACTCTGTTCAATCATAAACCGTTGACCTGGAAACCTGGAAAAAAAAAGAATAAAAAGTTCTTTACTTGATTTTACACATGCTTATTCTTTATTATCAATAACAAATTAACAGAATCCTATGTAGTACCCATTCGTATATCATTCATCATCGTATATCATTATTCATATCATTCTCCTATAAATTCACACTAAGAATTTTTGCGTTAAGTCGGTGATAGGATATTTTTAAATATTCGCCCGGTCAGACATAGTGCGGTAGGTAATATATTTAAGTCTATCGCCAATTGTAATAGCATTGTTGTGTGTGGTTTTGAGATAAAAGAGCGAGTCCCCCATTTAAGTCTGAGGTTCCGGGGTGAGCGGGTCAGGACCCTTCCACCTTCGGTCTCATCTCATCTTCATTTAACACCATTATTTGAATTTATTCAGTAAGCTTAATGTTAATAATAATTTCATTTCAGTATTCAAAAAATTACTGTTCAAAACTTATACTTAACTGTACACTATCACTTTCAATTAGTACCTACACGGCCTCTATTTGAGATAAGTCCCGTTTCTCCCATTTTGAGATTACATGCTTGAAATGCTAAGTAGATAAAGTTTCTAATGTAATACACAGAAACTTCTTTATGATAATATGTTTAGCAATAATCCTTCACGACCCTGGAAACCGGGGCGCGAAGCGATCCTTAAAATAAGGAACAATTACCCTCTCACTTAAGTGCAAAGCGTGTTTGAAATAATGTTGTCGTGTGAGTAGAGTGGGGTATTTTCCTAAATTTTTTGCCCTCCATAAAAAACCAATAAAAACAAAATAACCACGCCACGTAAACCCTCAACACGAAAGTTTTATCAACTAAAAGTTTATATATATACTGAAACTTGTTGTACATATATGAGCTAGATTTGCAGCAGTTTGTGTCAACTGCGGCCCCGTTTGTGGGATAGGGCTTTGTAATTCTTGGATTATCTTCGTTACTTGAGGGGTTTTGGACTAGTTTGCTGCTCGCCACGGATTTGAAACGGCAAAGCCTTATGTCAAAGAGATAACTCTCTCCTATCTACAATTATATTCCATTACGGTAGTTCCAACATGTCTAATTCTATTTTAAGATTTTTACCCGAGTAGTGAGCAAGCCCACAAGTGTTATAATTATAGCAATCTATGTGGGTATAGGATGTTCCATTATAGGGATTAAAGTACTACACCGATTTTGATTAATGAGGTGTCTTTGAATTCGTTTAGTGCCATAAGTGTTATAGGCTAAAAAATAATTCCTAGTCGGGTTTTAGTTAAATTTTATTTACTTATTGGCGTCAATTTTGGTCTAAGTACAAAATATAAGTTTCTGCAAAATTACTACTTTATGTTTGTTATTCCTTTCTTAATATCAGTGATTTATACATGTTGTATAATGTCAATATATCCCATTTTCCTCGACTACGCTAAAGGAGGGTTATGAATAGAAAATAAAAATTGGCGGCTGTAATATCTAAACTCCCGTATTGAAAAAATATTTCACAGTGAGTTGTGTGGGATATCAAACACAAGATAACCGAAAGACAACTTCAAAAATTTATACTTTTTTTATTCACATGGGGTTAGTACTTGACCTCAATCACATCTGATGTTAAGTGAAGATGAGGTCGAAGGTGGAACCGTACTGACCCGGAAACCCCAACATATTTTGGAGGACGTAAAAGATCGAACTGCACCAAATATGTCAAACCTTTTTTCTGCTTCTATATAGAAAATAGGTAGGTACTTACCATGTAATTAATTGTATACTAGTAATTGCTACACATAGGTTGGTGTTACGCCACTTGTTTCTCCATTTTCAATGGCACCTAATGAGGTTGAATCCCTAGTTTATTAGAATGAAACATCAGCATACGTCTTATGTGCGACGTAGTTCGCTTTAGTAAATTGATTACATTGCGAATGCTAATAAAGGGTGTCTCAGAAAAGACTTTAATTTTAACATACATACATAAAGTCACGCCTGTTTCCCGAGACCACAGACTTCCACTTGCTACAATTCTGACACAACCTCTGCTTCATTCACTCTCATAAAATTGTTCATACGTGCTCGTCGGTTTAGGGTACTCTTGACTTGGCCTTTCTTTAAGACGTCACCGATTTGATCATGGTACGTTCGTCGTGGTCTTCCCCTACCAACACTACCATCCACATACATATCGTATATCTCTTTCGTTTCAACATTGAATTTTAAATAACTATGAATTGAAAATTTAGAAAACCCCTGACAACCATGACCAATGATAGTGTTTCTAACACTAAATATTATCGAGACGGCTTAACCGATTTCTATCAAACATGACTAAGAACATTATTGTTACACATATAGAAAAATATAGCATCGCTCGGAAGGACTATGATATATGAATATCTTCCCCCCCCCCCTCCATGATTGGTATGAACCGGGTCCATGCTTGTTGCTATTATGTACAATTTTGCACCGAAGCATATAGCGAGTAAAACCGCCTACGTGGCTCAATGTAAACAACATTGGGTTTACGATTCGGAGGTCGCGGGTTCGATCCCCAGCGGGGTACATGTTTAAGTACCCGGTTTGGTTGGTGGTAGGGCATTTTAAATGTCCGCCTGGCTAGCTACCACAATCTTATCTAAATCTGCCGCCAAGTAGCAATGTTAATAGCATTGTTGTGTTCCGGTTGTCAGAGATGAGATAGCCAGTCCCCCAAATGTGGGGTTTCCGGGTCAGTACGCTTCCACCTTCGACCTCATCTTCACTTAACATCAGGTGTAATTGAGATCAAGTACCAGCTCGTTGTGCATAAAAAAAATAAATAAATATGATCACTACCGGTGAACGGACGCTGTGCTGACTTTAGCTATGGAAAACACGAGCTTTCAACGACAACACGTAGTCTGCTCAATATTCATTGGATTTACTGTAACTTTAATATGATAAGGATATTTATTATTATACTGCCTTTGTTCTACCGCTGGTATGGTGAACTCGGGAAGACATAGGGTATTTCTAATGGTGGTGTCAGTGTGGCTACGGCCCCACGCAACTTATGGCGCACTTGTCGTGCTCTATCTTCCCAGTTTCTTGCACAGAAAAGGTCCTTTTGAGGCCAGCCAAAAATCCATCGCCGTAGCTAAGAAGAAATGGAGAAATACACCGGATGAGTTTTTTTACCTTAAGGAAAAAATAGGGCATATTAGGTAAGTGAAATAGATGTTATTGGCATAGGTTGTTTAATTTATTTTTTTCAAATATTCACGCGCCGACCTTGGATTGATATGCGACTGGCGGGATTCGTAGGGTTTATTTATATCATGTGAAATTCAATTGGAATTCATATTCTCTCCAAATTGTCTTTATTTATTTAATTTAATGATGTAAGAAATAGGTTACAAACGCGACCGTCAAATAACACAAATAATGCATCTCTTATATCTCTTATAGAGATAAGCTCGCCTTTTGTATATTTTAATATTCTCCTGTTTTTTTGTTTTGTTTGACGTGTATGCTTATATACAATAAAGTGTTAAACAAATAAATAAATAAATGCATTATTTGATTATGGCTTTGAAAAAAATAACATCTAACTATGCCAATACCTTCTATTTCACTTACCTAATATGTCCTATTTTTTAAAAACTCATCCGGTATAATAAATAATATTCCGGCAGTTGACTAATACACACTGTTGCTGTTTGTTGAAACAGGTTGCAGTCATTAAAGTAAATGAATGACCATGAGGTTGCATCAAAACGAAATGTTTGTTTAATGAGGGCTCGTTAGTGGACATTTTGGCTCAGTGCCCGGCAGCGCCTTGGAACCTTCTGTCGTCCATCCTGTGGATGAAATTACAACCGCTCTAATGACTTGAGTCAACAAACATGAACGAGCAGCATTGTCTTTTATGGTAGCCTAATTGGCAACACCTGGCTGTAGGTGATATATGTACCTGCTTTCTAAAATTACGTATCCGTATTTTGTTTCTGAAGCGATGGAACTGACATACAAGACAGATCATCGCTAAAATCAATTGCATTAGAAATGCCTTGATACTGACATGCATTCCACTTAAAATGTATGATTTACATTATTTGTTATTTACGGAATTCTACTGTACAAAATATATGAGAAAGACTTTGTGGTCTGTTAGCTACCACAGACTACAAAGCTTCAATAAGTTATATGTAACTATTGCGTTTAAACGCCAATTAACATGCCTTGCCTTCTTTTACCACGACAATACGATTTAAAAGATGATCGAGAAGCACATTACGAAGTCTTTTGCCTTTGACACACTTACTTCAACCACTGTCAAAAGGAACTCCCGCATTTGCATTTTGTATACGAGGTTTGTTTGAAGCTCGGTGACCTAAATCCCCGGGGTTTCGACCAATGGGACGTACCTATAGCCCAATGTTATAAGGGTTAGTTGATTTCAATTACACCTGACGTTAAATGAAGATGAGGTCGAAAGTGGAAGCAGTAATTTAGAACCTTAAACTTAATACTTATTGTATTAGCATTTACTTCGGGCCAGAACGAATGGATTTAATTATAAATAAATAAATAAATAATAAATAAATAAATAGTGGCTTTAATGTCGTGCTTTGCCATTGATATTTCTTTCCAAGTCAATTATATTCGTGGAAAATTAGAAACGATGTACATGAGAGGTTTTTACAACCAAGACAATGAAGTTGCTACAACCGATTTTCATCAACTTTGACGACCTGTTTGGTGTAGTGGTTAGCAACTCTGGCCACTATACCAAAAGGTTGCGGGTTCGAATCCCGCTAGGGGCATGTGTTTGTGTGATGAATACGGACATTTGTACCAGAGTTATGGATGTTTTCATTTATAATAAGTATTTATTTACAAAAAAAATGTATTTATGTAGTATATCAACCATCTGGTATCCACAACACAAGCCTACAGTTGCTTATTGTGGAACAAGATGGCGCTGTGTGTGTGTCTGAAGATATTCTTATTTATTTATCAACTAAAGCTTTGTCCTATAGTTCCCGGTAAAGAAAAGCGATAGAAATAGGGACAAGTAGTTATAAACGCACACGATATCAGTTTTTTACGGCTCGGACGTCAATGAATGTTTTGTTGATCTATTCTTAAACTTCCCATAGTACACGATCCACAGTGTAACTTTGATGTCAAATTATTAAAATGTTATATTATACAGAGTGAATTTGAATTCGTGTAATTCCCTCTTGATTACGAACAAGTTTCCCCAAGGAACCATAGTCGAATTCGATTATAAAAAATTTGTATGGAACCTTTAGTATGGGCGTCCAACAATTTTCGGCTGGTGACTCCACTCCTGATTAAGAACAGCTAACCACTAGTAACCATAGCCGAATTCAGCAGAAAATTGTTGGACTTCCATACTAAAGGTGGTTTCAGAATGGTTTACTTTGTATGGATAAACGAAATTTTTTTGATCGATTCGATTATGGTTCTTTGGAGAAAGTTGTTCATAATCAGGAGTGGTGTCACCAGTAAACAGGAATTACCCGAACTAAATTACACCCTGTAGATGACAGCATAGACCATTAATGGGCAGCAGCAGGATTATTGTTGCTGGCTCCTAAAATGGGAATTAGTCGGAATCTATTTCGTTTTAACGCACCACCGTATTAACCAGTTCCATAAGACTGAGGTCGATCGGTTATGATTGGCATGCTATCAGCTACTAGACATGTCCTTTAGAGCCTCCCAATATATCCCATAAATAACAAGATTAAGTACCTATAATATATCGCACCGGACAACCGTTTCTAAAGAACTTCTAAAACGTTGCAATCGCCCAGCGTAGCAATAAAGGGTAATTCTTGTAATAAAAATGTCTGCAAAACGCTTAGGGTAAGATTACGTCCAACAAAAAGGATACCTCATTTGACACTTCCCTACAGCTTCCAAAGGCATTTCAACTTGTTATTTGGTTATTACGTACGTTATTGCTGTATGAAGAAAGCCTAGGTAATGTAACAAACTACAACCTATTTAGTAAGTAAAATCTGTAAGTAGCTTCGAAGTAAAGTGGGTGTGAATTTTCGGCCGAACTGCGGAGAGTTATTGTTTCTTTCAAAAATATCCCCTCACGTGTTATCGTTGAATAGGTCTTTCAAAAATATTAGGTGTAGTCCCAACTGGTAAAGATCTGATTTCTCTTAATTTTGTCTCCATAGTAAGCGCACGTAATTCTCTTTGCCTAGACAGTTTCGCTACCCCAAGCCGAATATGAATAATAAATAAATACTGTTACTATAGAAAAAAAAAACAATAATATACATTTGAATTTGAACATTCTCATATTTGTATTTTCTCATTTTGGCGCCAATCGTTTTGGAAACAGTAGTTTCCACATACATAAAAAATTAACAATACTACACAAATATTCTTTATTGTACACCAACAGTTGTAGACAGAATCTTAAATTTGTAGATATTATCAGTCCCTCAGCGCCTTCACACGTCGCATGTGAATTAACACATTAATGAATCTGGGCAATATAAACGAATAACTTCAATGGTAATATTTTGATAATTACACTGGAGTGGGGTGATAACGAGAACCGTATTGCAGTGATAACGTTACAAAAAGTAGGTATGGAGCCAATTGTAATTTTTAAAACTCCATCCGCTTGGTATTAGTCGAATGTTTGTATATCGGGCTATTGATAGGTACAATGAAACGTCCTCCGTTTGAGACAGAAAAAGATCTGGCCATCCACGCAACATTCGTACTAAAAAGACGATCAAAGCAATGAAAGAAAAATCCCGCCTAAAAGCAAAAGAACTTAGCTAGAGAAATGAATATAGCACCCAGAACCACAGATTACTAATAAGTTATGCCAGAACCAACCTACCTATATTAAATGATGACTTAGGGTTTGCAGCTTGTAAAAGACATACTGGCAATTTCTTAACTGATAATTTAAAAATCAATTATGGTGCTAAAATCAAAATAAGTTCTTCGGCGGTACGCAAAGAAAGCTCACTGAAAAAATGTATTTACCGGCGAGAAAAATTTTAACATCGAGCAACATTTTAACAAACAGTATTACCGAGTTTATGCTCAAATCTCTAGAGAAGCAAATTGATCGGTAGCGTACAGCGTGAGCATTTTCCGGGATCAGTGATAGTTTGGTGGGAGTGTTAGCTATATCAAGGAGTAGCTGAACCATATATTTGTTAAAAAGGTATTTAATCTTCGGGCGTGAGTTTATGAAGATACGATTCTTGAGAAGGTTATTAAGCCTCTTAACAATTGCATGTTCCATAACTAAGAATAGTCCTTTCAGCAAGACTAAGCACCAGGTCGTAAATCGATCAACACAAGCTTGACTGAAAAGAAACATTTCTGACTTCATTGGAGCCGAAGACTGGCCGGCTACGAAACAGAAATGCCCAAGTTTCACACCATTGACTGGTTTTTTCTTTCATCTTCTTTACTTCACTTCAGTCAGTATTTGCAACTTCTGATCATGTAAGCTCCGTTGGCCATAATGGAGTTGCAGTAAAAACAACCTGATAGTAGGGTCATTATTATGAGGAAAATCTGATAATTGGCGCAGAAATCCACCTGTATAGTGTGTGCCAAATTGCGAAAATCCACCCATAAAAAGCGATGTAAACCGACTCAAATAATTCTGTATAAGATTATTACATTTCTGTTTTTTGTTTCAGGATTATTCTAAGGAGTGCGTAGCCCATGTACAAAAATATTTAATGAAGCATGAAGTGCCACCGAACCTGTTCGAGGTAAAATGTTTTACGAGTCCCTTTTATCTCTAATGACTTCACTTGCATACCTCTAACGTCATATTCGTGTTTCAGCCCTATATTGAGGAAATATTTCAGCACCTAAGAGGGGAGCCGTTTAAAAATTTCTTAGAAAGGTAACCCACCTACTTTGTTCATCTAATATTCTGTTAAGTAACCATGGTGTTTAGAACTTACCTGAAGTTTTTAATGAGCGCATATACTTTCTAAAGTGGCAGCCTTTATGTGACATCGACTTTAATACGTTGTATTTTGTTACAGTGATAAATACACAAGGTTTTGCCAATGGAAAAATTTAGAATTAAACATTCAGCTAACTATGAACGACTTTAGTGTACATCGCATCATCGGTCGAGGTGGCTTCGGAGAGGTGAGTCTATTCTAAACTTCGATCACAGGAATAAAACGAAGACTCGAGAATAATCGAGAAGCATGGATATCAACGGATACATTGCAACGGATTACACGTGACCATTGTGTTTGAACTACTCGACTCATCGACGACACTCGACGATCATAAACATTTAGATAGTAGCCACGAAAGTTTTGAACAGTAAATCTGAGAAATTCAATAGAAACTATGTGCATTCAAATCTAGCGGTTATAAAAATCTTCTATGTATATTTAGTAAATAGTCGTTTTGCTATGGATGTTTTAAGCTCAACTAATCTGCTTGAAGCGAAGCATTCATGAAATTTGCTTTTGTTTTGCCGATTAGTCGTTCCAATTTCCAATGCCAGTACCACGATAAAACATTAATGAGTTTCCCGTTCCAAAGATTAAAGAGTCGACGAAATAATACTTTCGAAGAAAATCTTATGTATTATTTTTATCAGGTGTATGGGTGTCGGAAGGCGGACACGGGTAAAATGTACGCGATGAAGTGCCTCGACAAGAAACGGATCAAGATGAAACAGGGCGAGACCCTGGCCCTAAACGAGAGGATTATGCTCTCTCTAGTCAGTACCGGGGTAAGTAGCTCATCTAATTTCCTTCTGTAATTCTACAGGCCGAAGTATTTTTTTATTGAAGTGGTAAGAGCCTGCACGTCTATGCCAAATATATCAACCATGATTTCGAACTCAAATACTGGAATTACAAATGCGTTGTAACTCTAAGGGCTTATTATATACACATTTCATTGTTACCCTCAGCTTTCATACCAAAAGGCTACAATAACGAATTGTTTATTTCGTATCAAGCGCAACATCTCATGACAGCAATTCATGTGTAGAACAATAATGAACAAAATATCTCAATATTTAATATGATTATTTACGGAATAGCAACCTTTAGTGGATGAATCGAGATAAAAACGAAACAGTGTAATTCGGTCGGGCGCTTTCTCTTGATTTTTTTTTGTTAAATACAAGGCTATACCATGAAATACAAGTTAAATAAATATGTCGTAGGCAGATGTTGAATTATCCGTTCAATAAAATACCTATCGTGATCGTGTCATTTCTGCTTTTTTAGAAAATTGAGCTGCTCAGAGCGGGTTGTTTAGGTTTCTTTGTATATTACCGAGGAGAAGCTCTCAAATGGGACTCTCCTCTGAGCAGCGCAGTTTCAAATAATGCAGTAAATTACCGCCATACATTATAATCCGCCTAGGCATTCGATTGAATGGCATCTACCTACGACAAATACATTATAATCCTATCCATATAACAGGGAACTAAATCTTATCTATTTATTTTATTTATTTATTTATCATTTATTGCACACAAGAAAAAAAGACATACAGATACAACATAATAGAGACGACACATCTATGTAGATGTATATATGTAGATTTAATCAGAAACGAACAAATAAGTTTTAACTTATTACTTGTAAGTAATATTTGAGGCTTCTTGGGGTTAAAAAACTATTTATTATTGTTACTAAATAACAGAAAAGGCACGTCTTGAGCGTCTGTCTAGTAAAGGGAGATGAATGATGTGGTTTTATTTGCGACTGTGTGACTGCTAGGAGTTATATCAGAATCTCTATGTAATAAAAAGGAATTACGAGTATGAATTCCTTCATAATCATTTAATGCGATTAAAAGTAATCATTCGGAATCGTTACAGTTTTAACTTAAATTTTAAATTAATGCTCATTCACAAGGTTTACTCGCCAGAGAAAAGTGAGGAAAATGCATGGGTTGCTTTTTTTAATAAGTATTAAACTAAATAAAACAAAGAGAGAAAAATATATAATTAAAATTAATGCTATCAAGCGATATCTATCATACATACATAACGTCACCACCTTTATCCCAAATTGGGTGGTCAGGGATATCCCAAACATTAAGAATTTAATGCTTGAAACAACATCCACGGTTCATCTTACGAAATATACAGAAATGCACATGTGGCGGGGGTGAGCCCATCGCCGTAAAAACGTACAAATCTGTAGATGTTTTTTGATGAAAAATCCCTTAGTCGCCGTTTACGACACCCACGGGAAGAGACAGGTTGATTCTATTCTTTTACGTGCCAAAAACACAGCACAAACGGTATCATCTAAATATAAATTTCATAATAACCTTTTGCACATGGTTATGTGACTATCGCTCATTGCGAAAATTGCGATCATTCTATGGGAGGACATAATAATTTCTGCCTTTCTTTCTGTATTTCATGTCAGCAAATTACAACTACACTACATAATTATACCACTGGACTGGCCAATAATTATTTCCGCTTATTGAGAACTGTGTCGTAGAAAAACGTTATTTTCCATCAAGTTGGATATTTGCTGTGCAGATATTTACTTGAGTATGTTATATTGCGCTCAATCTACGCCGCTCTCGGAGTTACTCGAGCTAGGAGGAGTACATTTCCAGTTCATGCTGGTCATACTGCTATTATTTACACACAGAAATGACAATGAATTGTTATAATCTATAACATCCTGAACTAGTCTAAGCTGCTCTTTGCGTCTCTTCAAATGAAACGATTTGTAATTAGTCTCAGAGTTCCACAGTAATAAATGCGGGTGCCTCATTGGATTACGTTATTATAACTGATTTGAATTTTTTTACCGACTATTACAGTTGTCTACGCGAGAGTCGAATAGTACCTATTTTCTTTCTTTCATGGGACTATTTAGTTCTCATATAACTAATGTCCCTTATCTTTTTGGGTGTAGACGTATGGCATGTATGGCATTATGGGAGACGATCGATAGTTACCGATCCCTGCCGATATGACATTAAAAGCAGGTACATTAAACAATAATTTAATGTTATTCTGTCATCTTTAATAGGACTGCATGTCAAATTTTATCTTCTTTGAGCTGATAGTTATATAATTTATTTCTGTCCTATGTTTGTTCAATGTATGTTTGTATACTTATATATGCAATAAAGTGTTAAATAAATAAATAAAATAGTATTCCACAAGAAACCCTTAAAAAATTTCTGCCATTTGTGTTGAGAAGTTCTTGCGGTTATCAAATTCTACGCTTTGAAAAGAAAAACAGCGATCACACCTGATGTTAAGTGAAGATGAGGCCGAAGGTGGAATCGTACTGACCCGGAAATCCCAACACATTTGGGGGACTGGCTACCTGGATCTCTGACAACCGGAACGCAACAATGCTATTAACATTGTTGCTTGGTGGCAGATTTAGATAAGATGGTGGTTGCTAGCCAGGCGGATATTTAAAATGTCCTACCACCAACCAAACCGAGTACTTAAACATGTACCCCGCTAGGGATCGAACCCGCGACCTCCGAATCGAGACCCAATGTTGTTGAGCCACGGAGGCGGTTAATACTTTTAATTTGTCCAAAAATTGCGTCATATCTGGGGCTCTAAAAATTACCACTTATTTAGGAGCCGGAGCTATTGGGAAGAGCGCTCTCACACTCTCATCATTATGCGTTAGTTAAAAAAATAACTTAAACGATCCCTGCATCAATATTTTATAAAGACCAGTTAAATTACGGGATTTACAAATAAGAAAACCTCCACTGTACACACTAGTATTAAAAGGGAGGTGCCTAAACATTGTTATTAATTTTATAACATTGTACGCCTTTTAAATATGTGTAACCAAATCAAGTTATGTATATTGGAAGCGTTTATCATTGTCTCTTTGAATACTTTTAAATCAGTCCTTGTTTTCTAAACCATAAATTATGCATTACTGCACAGAAATAAGTTTATAAAAAAAATTGTTTAATCGTTTTTCGTTGTCAAATAATATTCATTTGCTTTGAAGTTCGTTGAAGGCATCTGTAATGCATAAATACGTTGGTACGTTAATATACAGGGTTACTCAAAGGAGAAAGCCGTAAAGATGACGTAAATTCGATCACCTTAGCAGGGTGTTAATGAGTCGAGAAAGCGGGCGAGCAGCTTCAACAACGGCCTTAATTTATAAATGAAGTACCTGAGTTTTGTAGAAGTACTTAAATACCTATGATATCGACCTAATCATTTAATTCATCGAATAGCTCGTGAATTCGCGGCGTGCGATCTATGAGAGGAATTCATTCAGCTCATCCACGTAGCAATGGATTTTAAAAATAGTACATGACCCAGGTCAAATGGGGCACCGTTCCTTGTTTACCATACTGAATTGGAAACACCTGGCGTTACGACACCGTTTCGTACCTGATTAAATCGATATAGGAAAAGTTACGTAATCGATTGATTTGATTTTTATTTCCAATGGTTTTTTTTTTTGGATTTATTTCTATTGTTTAGTTGAGCTGCTGAGATAAACACTATTAGCAAACTGTCTAGTTATTCTACCTTAATCTACACATCAGAACATTTATTCGAGGTACCTACACAGTCGTTAGATTTTATATTCTGTGCCTTTATTTAATGAATTCATAAAAGTAGAAAATCTTAATCAAAAGGCTGCAGTGCTGTGGAAATGTATTTCAATTTCTCTTCTTTTACGAGTATGTCCTTTATAGCAGGGCCGCATCCCGCCCCGCTATTATTCGAGAGGCCGCTGAGCCAGAGCTGTACAAAGAATAAAGAGTAATTGAATGCGTGTGTACAAGCCAGCGACGACACCGACGCAAATTATTTTTCCCAACAAGAAACAGCAGTAAAGTGTGGAAGCAACGGTCTGCAATAAATATATATTACTCATCTCTCGGAGTCAATATACGAGCGAAATTTCATTCTTGAGTAGCAGAGTCCCGAATTGTGTCATTCGAAATAGGTTAAGGAAGAGGCGGCAGTGCGCAAACTCCGCGAGTAAAGGGTGCTGTAACCGTGACGTATATCTATGGTTATGATGAGTTACTTGGAATGTATTTTGTAAGCCTCGGTACTTGCCCGACGAGGCGGGTTAACTTTATTTTTGCTTCGCATGTCGGCGCGGTTTGCGCACGTTGAATGAATTCGTGCAGAAATTAGATAACCTCAAGGCGAAATCCTTAGTAGATGTTATGTAGTTAGGTACTTGTCGAATTGTTAATATTCCGTGTTTAAAATGCTATCTGATAAGCATTCTTGTACTTGAACCAATTCGGGAAAGTCAATAATGGTAGCTGATAATATTGAAGCCCAATCGTCATATTTAAAAAAAAAATCTCAGTCGATATTAATACAGCAATTATTTGCTTTTCGTTGTGTCATTTGGTTTAGTTTTCTATAAGTTTTTCGCCAACCTTCAAGTTATAATTAGAACTTTTGATTTTCTATCAAATTCTATTAATTTTTTATCTTGTAGAGGTATTTGGTACTCAATGTGTGTGACCGTATTATATCCTATACTTTCCTTATTGCCTTAGAGTGTACTATCGCATTTCGCATTGTATGCAGTGCATATTTTGATAGATAATAATAATGAGGAAGGAGTATGAGTTAATTGCGTAAATATTTTTCTTTCATGTTTGTGGACAAGATAATAAGCGCCGATGGCTTATCGATTTCAAGCTGCGCTTTGATTCATTGCGATACAAGTACTAGCTCCGTGTTATCTGTATAAGTTGGAAGAGATATGGCATCGGGGACATAAACGATATCCAGCCAATTGGACTGAAACGAATTGGCTCGCCCTCAATTTGTCGTTGTAGTTTAAACCGCTTCCGTTGCATTTTGTGTTATCATTCGACTGGACAATTTCATTTTACACTAGGTATATCAGACATTTTTGTGGGCGAATCTTGTTTGAAACATGCTAGAGCCTATTCGGTTTTACTCGTATTGACCTATATAAAGTTTTCCTCAAAACTTTTAACAAGACCGCCTCGGTCAACATAAAAAAAGTTTTTGCGAATGAGGAAACTATCTGTCTATGGGTTTGTTATTTAGTAACAATTTATATAACGTATTCCATTAGTATTGAATTTGCCTTTTCTAGGACTTCGCTTTATAAAGTTGATTCTGTGTGGTTATAAACATTTTATTTTACGTTCACTCGTAAGGCGACTCGGGTTTATGGGGATCACCCGCCGTCAATGACAAATTTTATTATTATTGTATGTTGGTGGCGACATTTTGATGAATGCGATTTAGAAAATTTACTTAGTTTTTACTTATCGAAGATTGAGCTTGTACCAGATTACCGTAGGCGGCCCAACGACGACGACGACGAAGCGCAGCGAGACCAACTTATACTGGAAGTGTTACTCCAGTATAAGTTGGTCTCGCTGCGCTCACATTTTCGGTAGCGTCGCGTGGCCAGTTTACACTGCTAGTATTACGGTCGTCGTGCTGTCGACTGTACATCACAGTTTCTATTCATTATATTATACATTTAGTCGACTAGCTCAGGAAAAACTAATAACGTTCTATTAATATCCAACCGTGTGTTCACAATTCACACACATTACAAGGCTAATGTTCCTGAACGTATATGCGGCGGTCTGGATATTACGACGTATCGAATGCTTTGTTGAGAGCTCATGCTGATAATTGTGAGATCACTCTTAAATTTACAACTTCCCTTTAGATCTTCCTTTATCTTTTATGGGCAATCGTCTGGTAGACGACCGGCGCCGCACCGTCTGAAGGGGTCGTACAAAAGGCTACCGTCAAGAATCGTCTGTAGACGCACATCTGGAACCACACCGCAGTAGTACGTATTCGAGAGTTCTGGACCAGCCCCGGGCCCTCCCCCTAAAAAAAGGTCACCACGGTGTGTTCCCCCTTTCACGGTCTCATTGGCGGCTTTAATTGGGTCGTTATTGACGGATTTGCCAGTTAACTTTGTTTGCTAATTATAATGGCTAGTAAAAAATTGTCCTTATCTAACCTAATAATAGGTTCACACATAAATCAAGTGGACGATAACTCCTCGGCTTTTGGCGCTTTTGTGTACCTACAACTGATACAAGTCTGAACTTGTTCATGGTAAGCATAGCGATTACAGCAGGTGTATGTTTTTAATATGGAAAAAAATTAAATTTATTGTCAGCAATGAAACTGCCTTTCCATTATTCTTTTATTTAGTTTTCTAATTTATGATCAATTTATATTTATGGCAGTAGTCGACAAAAAACATGCACCTTTTACGGTGAATAGAAACTTCGTAATTTAAGTTATTTCATTATAGTATACCATTTTTTCCTAGTAAGATTTGGAAACAGGTGAGACTTTTTTGCTCGTCACGTTGGAATGTGTACGCCTTTAGATGAAATGATAACGATCACCCACTGTCAAATTTATTTATGTTAGTTATTCTTTAGATCGCCATCTGCGGCATACGCAGTATTTTTTCTTAATTTTTTAATTCGATTCAATAATAAATATGTAGGGTTAATTCTTAATAGCTACTACGTATGTGGTATCACCACTCTACCTGGATAGGGTATTTAAAGCGAGACGGCTTGTACAGCACCACAGTCCAAATTCGATCGCCCGCCTCGCCTCGAGACACAGTCGTACATTTCATAGTGAAAAGTGTTAAACTACGCTTTCTGTCATGTCGGTAAGTTTTTGTCTGTAACTACATTGTTTATGTGTTGTCTACTTTACCTGGACGATCTGTTTCGATGCAATTGCTTGACCTAACCTTCGTTTTCTGCTCGTTTCAGACGTCGATTCCTGACAGTGATTACACCTTTAAGAACTATTACTTTCCTACTGCCGATCTAAGCGACGATGATGAAACTCAAGATCCTCCTGCCTTGAAGGTCAAGCAAAACATTGCTAAGAGAAACATTGATTGTTTCTTTGAGAAGCCCAAGAAAAAGAGGGTCCGACTACAGTCTTCCAATATTGCCCAAGCTAACGGAGAAGGAACTTCATACATTTCATCGAATAATGATGACGGATCCTCAGCGAGTCATCTCATTAAAATAGAAGTGTATGAGATGAAAAAGTTGAAAGATGTTCAACCAATTGATTACTGGAAATATGCAGATGTTCGTGTTAAATATTACGCCTCAGAAGACGACAAGCATTACCGAAATGTAAGAGATTTAATTTACAATATAACAAAACAGGTGGCAACGAAGACCGACTGCACAAAGTACTACATAACAGCGGATAAGAAATAATTCCTGGAATAGCCCGTTTCTTGCGACTCCCAATAGAGCAACGTTATAATTTATGGGTTTCTTCTTAGCACATTAACTGTCGCGACGCAGACTCTACTGAAAAACAGCAATAAATTTTTCGTTCCCCACCGTTTTATACCTGTCTATAAGATACACCTCATATAAGCCACATGCCACCGAGAGATACATTTGTCTAACGCAGGCAGAAGGATGGCACACTTCGAAACTCAATACGATGACCAACTGGTACGACTGTGTCTCGAAGCCGAACAAGACGAAATCGACCGACAACTCTATGAACTCTACGATGATGTCGCAAACCAAGGACCAACAAAATCGTAAGTTTTTTTTTCCCTTGTTTTTATTGTTATGATTCTATACCCGAACGAGTAACTTGTATGAACATGTACCAAACTAATGTAGAGGGGGCGAGTATGGGTCGGTATATAAACGAGTTGTTCTGGGGTATTGGTATCACTAACAATTAATTCGTAGTTTTGAATTTAGAACAATGTTGTCTTTGTCGACTGATGAAATACTATCATTAAATAAATTACTTATAATAAGTAAATTTCATCGTTGTATTAGAATGTGGTATATTAGTCACAAACTGCCTAATGCCATGTTGGAGGACTTAGAGATTATGCCCTATTATACACCTTGTCGTGGTCATTCAAAAAAAAATTATGTGACTACTGGAGAGACCGATGAAATTGATGGTGTTATGCTAATGCAAGCATATTGCAAGCTGTGCAATGTGAGTATTATAATCGAGTTCTCGATTGTAATATTAATTTTGAATGTTTACTTTAACCTATACTTATTAACCTATGCACCTCTTTACAGATCGAGTTCTCAAGTTGGCGGGAAAAGAAAATCGGAATCATGTGAAGGAACTGCTTCGAAGACTCGTCGAACACTAGAATGTCAAGATTATCAAGAACCATCAACATCAAGAATAGTGCCCCCAACTGTGAGTTACTTAGATAAACTAATAGTAGAATGTACCATATGTAAAGTGTCAGTCAGCAAGCGATATTTTTCTAGCCATTTAAAGAGTAATTTACATAAAAATAATTTAATTACTGTTCACGATAACTTAGCAAATGTTCAGGTTATTGAGAGTGCATTTGGACAAAGGGTAAAAACTTACCGAATAACTTCAGACTCCAATATATTACATTTAGAAGTCGAAACGCCTGAATCATTTCTATTAGGAATAAAATCCACTTTATTACAACTGATGAGCAAATGCATTAGTGATTTAACCCTCATCAAGGTAAATTTTATTTTACATGCCGATTTTGTGCAACAAACAAAAGATTTACACAATTCTTTTGACTTTCAAACTTTTAATTATAGCTATTGCGTGGGGGATGATCCTGATAGCATAATTTCATTAATTTTTAAAGAAATTTCTGAAAAAGTTAGTAATTTTGAAAAGAAAGACAGCGGTTGGAGTTTGGAGAAAATCATATATCTTGATATGAATGTTAATAAATTTAACCCTTTACGCGGTTCCTCCTATATAGACTTGCCTCTTGATATAAAACACAAAAAAGCCATCGTAAATGTTAAAAATAATGACCAACAATGTTTTCAATGGGCTGTACTTTCCGCACTATATCCAGCTGCTCAACATTCTGACAGAGTAACGTCATATTTAAGTCATAAAAACAAATTAAATTTCACAAACATTCCTTTCCCGATGAAACTTAAAGATATTCATAAATTTGAACAGCTAAATAATATCAGCTTAAACGTTTTCGGTTTAGAATATGTTGCTAAAGAGAAAAAAAACCAAATCATTGGGCCTTTATACTTCACGAAACATCGAAAAGAAACTCACATTAATTTATTATATTTGAAAAATGGTGCTAGTAACTGTGGCCATTACTGCTACATAAAGAATTTATCTAGATTAGTTAGTAATCAAATCACTGCGAGACACGGCGCTGTTTATATCTGTGACGGCTGTTTGCTGTATTTTCCAACACAGGAACAGTTAAACAATCACTATCAGTTCGATTGTAATCATATAAAAACTGATTTACCAAATGACAAGCCGAGGAAAACCATATGGTGTGGAGAACCGCTACCTAATAACAGATTAGCCTTCAACAATTATGAGAAAAAATTAAAAATTCCGTTTGTAGTGTACGCAGATTTCGAATCATTTTTAAAGCCCATACAAACATGTAAAAACGACCCATCTAAATCCTTCACAGCCAATATACAAAAACACGAAGTGTATAGTTTCGGCTATTATATTAAATGTTCATACAATGATCAACTTTCTGTTTATAGAAAGTATACGGGTGAAGATTGTGCCCAGGTTTTTATGAAATTTCTTAAAAATGATTTAATTAACATCTGTCGAAAAAACTCCTTTCAGATATGTCCAGTGCCATTGACCACCGAAAATAATCGGGATGTGTTACAAAGTAGGGTATGTTTTATTTGTGAAAGTGAATTGAAAAATGATTCCACGGTATATTGTGATTGGTATACTGGCTTGTACAAAGGAGTTGCTCACTCGATGTGTGCTTCTAATTATAGAGCTCCCCGGTTTGTTCCTGTCTTTTTGCACAACTTAAATAATTATGATGCACATTTCATTGTTCACGCGCTGAATTTTGATGAGGGAGATATTGAAATAATTCCCCAAAACAAGGAAAAGTATATATCATTTTCAAAAAAAATTAATGTTTTAAATAATACTATGACCTTGAGATTTTTAGATTCTTTTAAATTCATGTCGTGTAGTTTGGAAAAGTTAGCACAAAATCTTAAAACCGACAAATTTCATGAACTCCATAAAAATTTTCCGGATCAAGAAGATTTTAAGCGTTTGACTAGGAAAGGCATTTTCCCTTATGAATATATGACTTCATTTAATATATTAAAACAAGATTATCTTCCAGCCCAAGATAAATTTTATAACTCGCTGGTAAATGAGCATGTTTCACTGGAAAGTTATAAACACGCAGAAGACGTATGGAATCATTTTAATTGTAAAAATATGTCTGATTACTCAGATTTATATTTAAAAACCGACGTCTTATTACTAACTGACATATTTGAGAATTTCAGAAGTTTATGTTTATCTACTTATGATTTAGACCCTGCTCATTATTTTACTGCGCCCGGTCTGAGTTGGGATGCCATGTTGAAGTATACAAAAGTAAACCTAGAACTTCTGACCGATTTTGCCAAAATTGCGTTCATAAAAAAAGGTATTAGAGGCGGTATTTCTCAATGTAGCAATAGACACGCGAAAGCTAATAATATGTTCATGGAAGACTACAATAATGAATTACCTTCATCCTATTTGATCTACCTAGATGCAAATAACCTGTACGGTTGGGCTATGTCACAATATCTCCCCATCGGTGAGTTTGAATGGGTTGATGTAAATACTAATTTCAACGTTTCAGATGATTCAGAATATGGATTCGTGTTAGAAGTTGATTTACAATATCCTGATAATTTACACGATTCTCATTCCGATCTACCTTTCTGTCCGGATAATTTATGCTCTGAAAATAGCAAAGAAAAAAAATTAATACTAAATTTAAACAATAAAACTAAATACATCATCCATTATAGGAATCTAAAACAATGTTTAAAATATGGTTTACAATTAACGAAAGTACACCGAGTACTTAAATTTAAACAAAGTATATGGCTGAAAAAATACATCGATTTAAACACAAATATGCGTACTTTAGCGGTCTCAGACTTTGAAAAGGATTTTTATAAACTAATGAATAACTCTGTCTTTGGAAAAACTATGGAAAATATCGAAAAACGGGTTAATGTAAAACTACTCACACATTGGGAGAATCGAGGTAAAGTTGAAGGTGCTCAATCATTAATATCGAGGCCTGAATTTCACAGTCTTTCAATTTTCTCAGAATCGTTGGTAGCTATACAATTAAGAAAAACTAAATTGCTGTATAACAAGCCTATATATTTAGGTTTTTGCATATTAGATATTTCGAAAACATTAATGTATGACTTTCACTATGACTATATGAAAATTAAATTTCAAAAGAATTTAAAACTACTTTATACTGATACCGATAGTCTTATCTATCAGATATATAGTAAAAATATATATTATGACATAAAGCCCGATTTATTGACTTACTTTGATACATCTGATTATCCCATGGATAATAAGTATGGGTTACCGCTAGTTAATAGGAAGAAACTAGGTCTCTTTAAAGATGAAAATAATGGAAAAATATTTAGAGAGTTTGTTGGATTGAGATCAAAAATGTATGCGATTGATGTAGACCACAAATTTACAGCAAAAGCAAAAGGTGTCAATAAAAATGTGACAAAGAATTTTAATATGGAGCAATATAAAAGTTGCTTATTCCAAAAAAAGATTCACATTTCTGAGATGTTGCGATTCAAATCTATTAAACATGTAATTTATACCCAAAAAATTAATAAGATTTCTTTATCGCATAATGACACCAAAAGGCATTTACTGGAAAATTGTACTGATACTCTAGCTTGGGGACACTATAAATTAAGAAAAAGTGAACACTTTTAAGTTATTTTTTACGTCAGGAACATTTTTTAGTTTTATATAAAAAAGTTATTATTCACACGTCGTAGCCTTATATAATTAATTAACCTATTGTGTCAAATTTTTATTACATGCGTATGTAGCGTGTAGCACTATTTTTGCAATTTGTTTCGCTTCATTGTATGAAAATAGTTTTGTAGTCGTAGTATAACGTATATAGTATTTTGTGGGGGTCCTAGAACTCAGGTTGTTGAGCAACTAATGTGTATAGAAAATCTAAAAATGTATAAGTAAATTAAACATAGTTAATTATTATTTTTGTAATTTTAAAATGAAAGATAATACTAATTGAGATGTTAAATTGATTTTATTGTTTTTTTTTTTTTACTTTGATAATATGCTGATATATGAGGGAGAGGAGGCCTTTGTCCAGCAGTGGGACATTGGGAGCTTATAATAATAATATATGCTGATAAAATCAAAGTAAAAATTAAATGAAATTTCTGTGTATATGTGGGAAGTATATGAATATATTTATCGACACTCATATAATAATAATACTGTATGATGACTAATTTTAAAAGATGTGTTGTTGTGGAGTTTCTTAGGTCGCTTCTTCTCCATAGCCATAACACCTTTTTGAAGCGATATAGTAAAAAATTTAAAGTTTATAATAAGTGTTTTATTGTTTTTATTCCATTCCCCCATTCTACAGCCTGCAAGTAACACGCTCAATAATGAAAAATGATTCATTTCATACACCCCTTCACAGCTATAGTAGCAGGTCCTAGTGGGTGTGGTAAATCAAACTTTGTCACTAATTTTCTTAAATTTATGAAAGAAATATGTAACACTAATTTTTCACGAGTAGTATGGTGTTACGATGAAATGCAACCTTTATATAATTTGAACAACGTCGACTACAGTCAAGGTATACCGGATTTAAACATGTTTGATGGGAAGCAACCACAATTACTTATAATAGATGATCTTATGAGAGAATCCGATGGTCGTATAGTGGACATTTTTACTAAAGGTAGTCATCATAGAAACCTTAGCGTGTTTTATATAACACAAAATTTATTTCATCAAGGCAGAGGACAACGTGACATTTCTTTAAATTCAAGTTACATAGTATATTTTAAAAATCCCCGGGATAGAACACAAATACGCCATTTAGCGCGCCAAGTGTTCCCAGATAACTCTAAGTTCGTAGAAGAAGCTTATAAAGATGCTACGTCAGAAGCACATGGCTATCTAATGATTGATTTAAAGCAAAATACAGACGATATGTGTCGTTTTAAGACTAAGATATTTCCCCTCAATAGCAATTGTGTAGTTTATGTATCGAAAAAGGGTTATAAATATAATACGTATCGTGATAAAATTACAGTTAACAGTAGATAATGTCTGAAGAAGCAGTGACACGAGATCGAGAGTTAGTTTTACAAGTACTAACACCTAAATATCGCAAAGCTCTATTAAAAGAATGTACTGATGACAAAATAAATCGTATCTGTGAAAGTATTTTAGATACTTTGGATGAAATCCCCATAAAGGAAGTCCGGGAATCAAAATTTAGCTTCTTAAATCTACATTGTTTCTTTTCAACAAACATTGCTTAGTATTTGCTTCTAATATTAACAACATTGTAAAAATATTATCAGTCGTTTACAATGGTTGGTAGAGTGACGACGCATCTAGACTTATTAAAAGCATTACATACACTCAAACCTAAGTATTGTACAGCTTTATTGAAGGTTTGTAAGGATGAAGAAATAAATTGTTTATGTGAATGCATTTATAATATTTTAAATGGTAAAATTCCTCTGAAGAATCAAGATAAATCCAAGTTGAATAAATACAAAACTATATTGAGAAAATTGGTGTCTAAAGGTAAAAGTAACTCTCGAAAACGAATTATTATACAGAAAGGTGGAGCATTCCTACCCATTATTTTAGGTTCCGTTCTCAGTGGATTACTAAGTTCGTTTCTAAATAAGTAAAAATTACAATGGAACATACAAAGAAAATGATACTTGTGGAACCCCACATCCTAGAAAGGATTAGAGACAGTAACCATGTTCATGAAAAGCCCTTATCCCGTCTTGATGAGGAAATGAGTAAAATCTTACACAGTAAAATTGATGATCGTGAGAAGTGGACACAGTACTCGCAAATTTTACAAAGATATTTACATTTTGCTAATAAAGAACGTCATCCCATTAAATTACCAATAGTTACAGATGACTCTATGTATGATGTTTTTAAGACTATTAAAAAGGAAGAAAGTGATGTTAAAACAATAGTTCCAGAATTGCCAAGAATAGAGGAAGACGTAGCAGCGGAAAAACATATCTCATCACGTTACACTCCAAATTATTTATTTAAGTATATACCAAAAACATATAAAAAGAAGGGCGAGTTGTTATTGGAAGGTATATTGGATCATGAAAATATTATTAAATGGGATACCAATGGTCATGTTGTAATCAATGACGAAGTTATTGATAACAGTAATATTGTGGATTTAGTGAACGATGCCCTAAGACCATTACGACGCCCAAAACCATTAGGCTGGGAGAAGTTTGCTTCAGCTTTAAGGGATATAAAAATACCGTTATCTTGTATAGGTAACCCAGAAACGCTTGAATATATTAATAATATTCATTCATCTGATTTAGAGAAAGACGATCCAGCTCAAATTAAAACGCCAAAGCAAAAACCTGGTGGCTTGTTTCACAAAAGAAAACTTGACTGGGAGAAATGGACTCCCATATAGATAATATAAATAAAATTTATTATGATGTCTCTCATCCAGCTGGATACAGTAGCATTGAAAAATTGACGAAAGCTATGCAAGGGAAAATGAATGAAAAGGATGTAAAGAAGTGGTTACAATCCCAAGAAACTTATACTTTACATAAACCTGTCAATAGGCGATTTCCTAGAAATAAATATATTTTATCTAATTTTAATGAACTCTGGCAAGCAGATTTAAGTGACATGCGAACATACAATCAATATAATGATGGATTTAATTATATTCTCTGTGTTATTGATGTGTTTAGTAAGTATGCATTTGCGAGACCTATGAAAAAGAAAAATTCTAAAACTGTAAAGATATGTTTTGAAAGCATATTTATTGAAGCGAAAGCTACTCCTAGACATATACAATCTGATAAAGGTACAGAATTTGTTTCAAGAGATGTAAACCAGTACTTCAAAAAGAAAAATATTAATTACTATACAACTAACAATCCGGACATAAAGGCCAGTATTGTGGAAAGATTTCAAAGAACCCTAAAAATGAAAATGTGGCGATATTTCACACATAATAATACGTATAGGTATGTTGATATTTTACAAGATTTATTATATTCTTATAATCACAGTGTCCATTCAAGTATAAAAATGTGTCCAAGTGATGTGAATTCCAGTAATATAATGACAGTATGGTCTAATTTATATGATAGGTACAACTTAAACACTTCAGACCGATTACCATTTAAAGTAGGTGATTATGTTAGAATAACGAAATATAAACACATTTTCCAGAAAGGTTATGAAACAAATTGGTCCGATGAAATATTTGTAATAGAATCCATTGTAAAAAGACTTCCTTGGTTGGTTTACAAATTAAAAGATCTACAAAATGAATCAATAATTGGTACATTTTATGGAAGGGAATTACAAAAAGTAATCTATGACCCCACTATTACCTACAAAATAGATAAAATAATACGCACTCGCTATTCTGGCAACAGAAAGGAAGTGCTAGTCAAATGGAAAGGATATCCTAATAAATTTAATAGTTGGATATCCGCATTAAACTTAGAAACAATATGACGGAAGATAGTTTTTATCTTACTTTGCCAAGCAATAGTTCAACTGCATATTTCCCCCAAAATACAACCGCCAACTTTGTAACAAAGTTACCTAAAACTGTTCAATTGGAAGGAGAATGGGTTGTAGGATTAGCTGAATTTCATTATCCCTGTGCTATATTTAACGTCCAAGAAAATGAGAATATTCTTTTCGTCAAGAAGAAAGTAATAGTCGAAGGAGATGACGAATCATTAATATCAGTGGAATATAAATCCCAAATTCCTTCATTTCCTTATGATAACATCAACAATTTTCTAAAAGTATTTAATGAAAATAGCCTCCTACAAAATCAAGTGGCATTCCAAATTGATAACGACTCGAAACTTATCACTGTTACGAACTTAACTCGCAGTGTATCATCGTTGATTTTGTCACCTACATTAAATCTTCAACTCGGTTTCGAGCCATATACAAATTTAATTGCGGATCCATACGCTAAATACCCAGCGAACTTACAATTAGGATTACCATCACAGCTATTTATTTACTCTGATATTATTCATCCTCAAATAGTTGGAGATGTAATGACCTCATTATTTAGAATCATACCGCTAGATCCATCAAAATACAACTATGGTGCTTATAAAATGCACGTATTATCTCCAATTCATTATCTTCCAGTAATGCGCAGAGAATTTGACATAATCGAAATAGATATAAGAACAAGCATTGGTAATAGAGTTCCATTCCAGTTTGGAACTGCATGTGTTAAACTACATTTTAAACGAATAAAATGAATTATAAGCGTGATAATATCGTTTGTCCTTATCATCATTATTATTCTAATCAAGCTGGATCAGGTGTAGGTATCATATACAGAGGTGTACCGCATCAACGTGGTCACGGCATTGGAAGTTTTTTGGGCGGACTATTTAGATCTGTATTTCCACTCATAGCAAGTGGTGCCAAGACAGTCGGGAAAGAGGCATTAAGCGCAGGAGTAGGTTTATTATCAGATATGGTCAGGGCACAACCAATGGGGGAATCAATTAAGTCTCGACTCAAAGAAGCAAGTGCTAATTTAAAACGAAAAGCGGATAACAAAATTGATTCGCTTATGTCTGGCTCAGGGTATAAAATCAAGAGACTTCGAAAGAAACCTACCATTTCATTGAAACCATCTAAGCGAAGAGGAGTTGACAGGAAGAAAAAAAGTAATATAAAAGATATATTTTCAAATTAACTATGTCGTTTCTTCATAATAATTCTTGTGAGTGTGTTAAATCAGAGTTAGATCTTTTTGCTATACCATCAACACAGACAAGTATTGAGAGTGGGCAATGGATTCATTGTACACCGATATCATCGCTAAGTGATGAAGGACCAATTGAATTTGTTATGCCAGGAAGTGGAGATGACTACATTGATTTGTCACACACCCTCCTTCATGTTAAAGCTAAAATTATAAACCTAGATTCTACCACTCCTCCCCCTGATGAGAAGACAGCACCTGTTAATAATTGGTTGCATTCACTTTTCAACCAATTAGATGTTTATCTAAATCAAAAACTTGTATCACCTCCTAATAACACATATGCTTATCGGGCTTATATTGAGACTCTACTTAATTATGGACCAGCGGCAAAACAATCACACTTGACTTGTGGTATGTGGTACGAAGATACAGCTTCAAAGATGGATTCATGTGATGACAACAACAAGGGCTTTCACAAAAGACATCAACGGGTAAAAGACGGCAAATCAGTTGAAATGATTGGACATTTGCACGGTGATCTATTTAATCAAGAAAAGTTCTTAATAAATGGGGTAGAAATACGTGTTAAATTAGTACGTAACAAAGACACTTTTAATTTAATGTCATCATCAGTGAATTCAAAATATAAAGTTCAAATTGATAGCGCTACTCTTATATTGCGAAAGGCAAGAATAAATCCATCCGTTTTACTCGCTCATCAAAAAGTTTTAACCACTACAACTGCAAAATATCCAATTACTCGCGCTGAAGTTAAAGTTTTAACTATTCCATCAGGAGTCCGTGGAAAAACAATTGACAATGTATTTCTTGGTCAGGTGCCGAAAAGATGTATTATCGGATTTGTTGATAATGTTGCTTTTAATGGTACTTTCAATACCAATCCATTTAACTTCGATAATCATGATATAAATGTATTTAGCTTGTATGTAGATGGGCAACAAATTCCTTCTAAAACCCTAATGCCATCATACCGTAGCGGTGTGTTTACGAGTAGTTACCATACGTTATATACTGGAACAGGTATTCACTTTTTGAATGAAGGCAATTCCATATCGATTGAGGACTATGCAAATGGATACTGCTTAATGGCATTTGATTTAACTCCTGATCTATCTGCTAACTCAAGTTCCCACTGGAATTTGATAAAACATGGGTGTGTTAGAATAGAAGTCCAATTTGAATCAGCTCTTGCAAAAACTCTTAACTGCATTGTGTACGCAGAGTTTGACAATGTTATAGAAATTAATAAAAATAGAGATGTGAGTGTAGATTATAATAGTTAAGTATTCAGCATTTTTGTATCTATTATAGTATATAAGATTTCCATATAATATTTTTCATCATTATCCGTTAAACTACCTTAATGTATGTATTTAAGAAAGTATTTCAATAATGGATACACACGAAATTAGACTATTTATGAAAAAGATAAATCACAGTCTAGAATTTAACGTGTTCCCTGCTAACAGAATACCAATGTACATAGAAGCACCCACTTACTTTATTTCTAACTTGGATCCTGATACAAAATCAGGATCACATTGGGTAGCCATTCATATCAATGCTAATGGTATCGGTGAATATTTTGATTCATATGGTAGAAAGCCTACCGGCCACCATAAATCGTTTTTGAAAAGAAATACTCGGAAATGGTTTTACAATAATAAAATTCTTCAAAGTCACTTAACTTCTGTTTGTGGTGAATACTGTTTAGTGTATCTGTACTTTAAGTTTATGAATATGAGCATGTCAGAGTTTTTAAGAGATTTTTGCGATATTCCTTTGTATAACGATATATTCATAAATAAAATATTTAAAACCATTTTTTGAAATAAATTTATTTTACCAATTATCTGTTTTTTATTTACATTATCCTATTTTGATATAGAAGAGTGAAGATAATGAAACATCAGAATTACAGTTTTACTTTATTTATTTTCTAATTAAACATTATAATACAATATTGTAGCTAACTAATCTATCTGCGGGGTTGGACTATAGACACCCGGTGATAATGAAAACAATTTTTCAGACGCCCACGACGTTTCATAAACTTCTTCTTCCTGTTCCAATGACATGAGTGGGTTCGCTGGCCGCTGCAGAAATGTTAGTATAGGGGGAGGTGAGGGTCTTGAATACCCACCATAATCGTAATTGGCCCACTGGCGGAGATTATTTAGGTTTTCTTCATGGAATTCATAGAGTTGTCGGTCGATTTCGTCTTGTTCGGCTTCGAGACACAGTCGTACCAGTTGGTCA